>SNQJ01S0153975.1:11578-28409 GCA_010110895.2 Picea sitchensis
AACCTGTGAGGAGAACACTTTAACCTTGCTTTATTCCTTAGCCTCTTCAAAACCCCAGGTTGTCGAGGACGTCTCCCCTGAGCTAACCTCCCTAAACAGAAAGAACCTCCCCATTGAGGTGACATTGGGTGGGGAAGGTTCCTGTTACGCTAGTCTGATCCCTATCCTTTAGCCTTTGACCTAAACTACAAACTACGCGATAACAGCGCCCTCTGAAGCGCGCTTCAGAGGCAGGTGCTTCCGAATGGGCAAGAATAGAGTTCTTTGGGGCCGAAGCGCGCTTCCAAAAATTGAGTCGCACTTTAGAGGGAGCTTCTAGGATGCACCCGCCAGGATCGAGCTTCGGGGCTTCAAAGCGGGGGGGGGGGAAGCTTCCAGTAACCCTGAGCAAGAGTGAATGAAGCAAGGTGGGAGAGATGAGAAGTGTGAGGAGTGAATTTGGTAGCATAACAATAGCTCAAGAGATGGTGAAGAAATGAGAGTGAGAGGGCCTTCATTTATACTTGGAGAGGCAAAGTGACCCCCCTTGGATGAGATCCAAGTGTCAAACACCAAGCAAATGAGGGGATCCCGAGGAGAGGGGCGCACCACTTAGGGTTTTGGCATGGATTGATGAGGTGGAATCACTTTGAGAGTGTGGGCCATGGCTAATGGGTGATGTGGAAGGCTAAGAAGGGCGCACCTAAGGAGAGAGGGCCCCACTCCTCAAAATATTTCACTTTCCAATGTTTTCTCATGAAGGGGGGAGAACTTGATGAAGTGAGTAATGAGTGTAGGGGGTGTGTAAAGGTTAGAAAGGGGTTTGGGTAGGTTAGGAATGGGTTTAATCATCATCTCCCACCTTTACTTTACTCATTTAGCTCATATTTACAAAAAATGACATTTTTACTATGTCATGACTAGCAATTAAAATTGTTGTTTTAACTTTTGACTGACTTGGACTCCCTATGGACAAACACCTAGCAAAAGTTGTCCAACTGAGCTGAAACTTGGTCCAAGGGTGTAGGGGGTCTCATTCTATTTCTTTTGAGAACAAATACCCTAGCAAAAGCCCAAGGACCTAGTTTTTTACATTTTTTATCAAAAATAATTAAAATTAATTAATTAAAATTACCCAACCTTAGGCAATTTTAATAAATTAAAAAAAACCTATGCACTCGACGGAATTCCACAAAAATTTGAGAGATGTCTCACATGGTCATTTACATCATTCCTAAACACTAGCTACCAGAGAACGAAACCATTAGAACGCCTTTCACCACTTAGGAATTATTTGTGGGAGTGAAAAACTCAAGGGAAATTAATAATGTTGGTTAGGCCAAATTAATAATCTGAGGAAAAAAAACACTCAATGAAAGGAACTCCTCTAATGATGAAGTCCTAAGGTAACTGACCTAACTATGATCCATGCAGACCTATTACATTATTATCCCACGCAAGGAAGCAAAAGTTCCATTTACAAAAATACGTGTTGAAGGCCAAAATGCCTTGTAGAACCAAGAAGTCTCTAACTTGGTAGCATCTGATGATGCATATCTTCATGGTACATGGAGTTGACCCCCTAGTTGAATTGGTGGTCAACAGTCATATTGGGGGTACAGTGGTTATATTCATTGGGGGAGATTGGGTTCAACTATCATACGTTGACCATGAGCTTCAGAGACGCCAGTGGATCGAGAGTTGTGCTGAGAGGCATGTCTACAGGAGCACCACGAGCAGTATCGGCAAAAAGGATGGAGTGGATCTTCCGTCATGGTGATGTGGCCAATGCAGTAGAGTGTTTGATCACCACGTGAAAGGATTAAAAGGGTAGAGAGCATTACCATCCACAGATCAGAGAGCTTTTGGGTCAGTATGAGCCAGTATTTGGGCCGATACCACCATGGAGACCACCCGACAGGGGATTTGAGAACACGATCAAGTTGGGGGCAGGGGCTACACCAGTGATCACCGCGCCCTATAGGCACCCCAAGAAATTCAAGGACGAGATTAAGAAAGCAATTAAAGAATTGCTTATGATAGGGCACATCAGGCCCAGCATGAGTCCTGCATCTTCAGTCGTTCTAGTACTGAAGAAGGATGGTAAGTTGCGAATGTGCATTGATTACAGAGCGCTCAACAAGAAAACGATCAAGAATAGGTAACCCATTCTGCACATAGATGAGTTGATGGACGAGTTACATGGGGCAGTTTTCTTCACCAAGATTGATCTACGGTGAGGATATCATCAAATCAACATCAGGGAGCAGGATATTGAGAAGACATCATTCAAATGCCATTTTGGACACTTTGAGTGCTTGGTCATGTCGTTTGGATTGACCAACGCACCTGTCACTTTCTAGTCTTGCATGAACCATATCTTCAAAGGGCGGTTGAGGAAATATCTTCTGGTATTCTTCAATGATATACTGATCTACAGCAGGACATGGGATGAGCATCTAGCACATTTGGAGGAGGTCTTGGATATTATGCAGGCACAGTCATTATATGCCAAGGAGTCCAAATGTGAGTTTGGAATGAGAGAACTATTGTACTTGGGGCATATCATCAGTGAGCAACATATCATCAGTGAGCAGGGAGTATAGGTTCATCAAGAGAAGATCAGGGCCATTTTGGATTGGCCAACACCCAAGAACTTGACGGAGCTGAGAGGATTCTTTGGGTTATGCAGTTACTACAGGCGATTCGTCAGAGGCTTTTCACAGTTGGGAGCACTGCTCACAGATTTGACCAAGAAGGGTGCCTTTCAGTGGACAAAGGAGGCATAGCAAACATTTGAGAAAATGAAGGAGGTTATGAGCACCTGCCTTGTTCTATCCCTTCTGGATTTCTCACAGCCCTTCGTCTTAGAGTGCGACGCATCAGAGGTGGGGATTGGAGTAGTTTTGATGCAGGGAGGCCACCCCATTGTGTTTGAGAAAAGGAAGCTCAATGAGTCAGAGAGACTCTATCCTATTTACGACAAGGAAATGCTAGCAATCATGCATGCCTTAACCAAATTCAGGCAGTATCTGGTAGGCAACAGATTTGTAGTAAAGACTAATCACAACAGTCTCAAGTATTTCCTGGACCATAAAGACCTCAGTGAGAGACAGCAGAAGTGGGTCTCAAAGATCCAGATTCCAAGCCTTTGACTTTGACATTGAGTATGTCAAGGGAAAGAGGAATGTCGTAGCAGATGCCTTGTCCAGGAGGCCACCATGGTGTTCGATGATGGACGTTTGCATAGAATGGAAAGCTCATTTGTTGGTGGACTACTCCAAAAACAAATTTGCTTGTGAGGTTATGGATGGACAGGTATTGGATGATAGGTTTCAGGTTCGTGATGACGTCATTTTCTACAAGGACCGGGTCTACTTGGTTCCAGAATCTACCCTGAAGGGGAAAATTCACCTACAACAGGGCATCAGGGGTACTTCAAAATGTATAGGAAGATCAAGGAGAGATTCTCATGGAAGGGTCTCAAGGATGATGTACTGAAACACATCTTGGAGTGGACGACTTGTCTGTAGAACAAGTCCAAGCATACACACCCCGCGGGGTTGCTTCAGCCTCTACCCATTCCAAAGAAGAAATGGGAGAGCATTTCTATGGGTTTCATTACAGGCCTTCCTTGAGTGCAGGGCAGGGACTGTATATTTATAGTGGTCAGGCTGACCAAATTTGCACATTTCTTTGCCATACCCATGGACTACAAGGCCATACAGGTAACAGAGCTGTTTTTCAGAGAGGTATTCTGGTTGCATAGTTTACCCAGGCAGATAATCAGTGATAGGGATGGGCGCTTCATCAGCGTGTTTTGGCAGGAGCTTTTTCGGTTGGCAAGCACAGAGCTAGCTATGAGTACCAGCTACCACCCACAAACAGATGGACAGACAGAGATCGTCAACAAATGGGTGGAGGGATATCTGAGGAACTATGTGGGAGAGCAGCAGCGCACATGGGTGATATGGTTGCACATGGGTGAGTATTGCTACAACACGACTTACCATATGTCTATCTGGATGTCACCATTCAGAGCATTTTATGGATACGATGCACCCTCTTTTGTGGAGACTATGTTTGGGGACAGTAGGGTCCCGTGGGCCATAGACAGGGTGGAGGAGAGTCAGAGGATCCTACAGGAAGTGAGGGAAAACTTGCAGACAACTCAGAACCAACAGAAGATCTATGCAGATAGGTAGAGAGTCTAGCACAGTTTCAAGGTAGGGGATTTGGTTTTTCTGCAATTACAGCCATACAGATAGTCCTCCTTGAAGAGGAGTGGAGCAGAGAAGCTAAAGCCAAAATTTTATGGGCCATACAGAGTCATCAGGAGGGTAGGCGAGGTGGCATACAAGCTAGAGCTACCGAAGGGTAGCAAGATTCATAACATCTTTCACGTTTCTTGCCTTAAAAAGGCAGTGGGACAACCGGTTAGCATTTCAAAGGAGTTGCCACCCTTGGATGAGGAAAGCAAGTTGGAGCTAGGGCCGAAGGAGGTGCTCAAGCAGAGAGAGCGCGGGTTGAGGAGCAGGGTCGTCAAGGAGTGCTTGGTTAGATGGAGGGGTCTTCCAATGAAGGATGCCACCTGGGAGGGAGAGCATATTTTGCAGCACCCAAGATTGATGTTGCTTGAGGGCAAGCAATCTCGGGAAGGGAGGATTGTGATGTCCTGTTCCCAAGAGTAGGCCAGCAAGGAGTGGCCTAGTAGTCNCGGTTAGCATTTCAAAGGAGTTGCCACCCTTGGATGAGGAAAGCAAGTTGGAGCTAGGGCCGAAGGAGGTGCTCAAGCAGAGAGAGCGCGGGTTGAGGAGCAGGGTCGTCAAGGAGTGCTTGGTTAGATGGAGGGGTCTTCCAGTGAAGGATGCCACCTGGGAGGGAGAGCATATTTTGCAGCACCCAAGATTGATGTTGCTTGAGGACAAGCAATCTCGGGAAGGGAGGATTGTGATGTCCTGTTCCCAAGAGTAGGCCAGCAAGGAGTGGCCTAGTAGTCTATGTGTTCCCGTAGACTATTGTCAGGCACAAACATGGAACAAAAGGAGAAATAAGGGTGATTTGGTAGCTAAACGATGAATTAAGCCAAAAAGGCATAGGAAAAGTCACTTAAGCCTAAGTCAACGAAGAATTAGAACGAAAAGGTGCTAAAGGGGGACTTAATTAATTAATTACTCACCTTAGGAGGAAAAGCGCCTAGCTTAAGTGATGTCAATGGTGAATTAGATCGGGGAGAGTTTAAAAGGAGGAATTCGACCTAATTCCTCATTATGTTATGATTTGATGTTGAGATATTTGCAGAGGAGGAGGAAATTGACCCCCTTATTGTTTTGTGGATTTTTGGAGGAAACCACCACCATTGATCGGTTTTGGTGTTGAGAGACACAGCCTAGCCTATTAGAGATACCATCCTGGTATTTCACTGTGCATTACAGGTATCCAGTTCGGTGATTGCGCAGCTCAGCCAGTGAGGGCGCAAGGGTTAGAGAGAGGGTTTGTGCAGCCGCTTGAGACTGTTCAATATTTGGTCGATTCCTTTCGACCCATTAGAGAGCTGGCCAAGGGGCACCTATTGAGCCACCTGTCATCAGTTTCTGACGGTGGAATCTTCCGTAAAGTAGAAACAATCATTTAGGGCGCAACTCTTGAGGAAGTACATTTGGGGTTCCAGGGGACATTCCGACGCAGATCCAAGGAAACCCTTCCGACACATTACAGAGGAGGCCAGGACGATTGTTTTGAGTCATACGTCGTCAAATTCCTCGGATGGAATCACTAGGGCGCACTCCCACAGCCCAGGAGGTGCACAAACCCCCAGGGGGTGACATCCGGAGCTTCAGAGGTCGGATCTTCAGTCCGATAGTCATCAGGATCAACCTAGAGGCTAGGGCGCTTCTTTTGAGACAGTTTCCAGCCCATTTTTGAAGGGTATCTCCATCAAGGCGAGTTTTCCAGATTCTGCATCAATTACCATGAGCTGCGGGACTGCTTTTTGTCGATCTATCCATGCATGCATAGATCAGCCTTCATTCTTCTGATCACGGGTATTTATTGTTAGTAGATTTGTATTCCAGTGACGATCCATGAGATCTAACTGATGATTAGTATATCTTCTTCCAGCTTATTATTGCATTTCCTGCTTTTTCCTCATTATATATATCAGTGAGTTGTGTTATCCTTCTTTCGCATGCATTATCTTTATACTGCTAAAACACTTAATGAATTGAAACACACATGCGGAAATCACCAAGCATGTTCACACATTAACTCAAACGCATCCAGAAACCCCCAGAGTATCAGATCTCAATGATAAAACAGTAGTTCAGCAGTAGATATCCAAATCAGCTGGATCAGGGATATTTCAAATCAAACAACAATATCTATGTATCACATGTAGATGGTGAAACATTGATTGTTGCATTATATGTGGATGACTTGTTTATTACTTGAAGCAATATTGATTTGATTTTGGGTTTGAACAAATAGTTAGTAGATACATTGAGATGATTGGCCTTGGTCTGATACATTTCTTTTTGGGCATCTAAGTTTTACAAATTGATGATGGTTCTCAAACTAAATATGATTTGAATCTTCTACAAAAGATGGAAATGGAAGACTATAAATGATGTGCCACACCTTATCGGTGGAGAGTAAAACTAATCAAGGAGTGTGATTCCACGAAAGTCGATGCTACTCTTTATCACTACCTCATTGGTAGCCTTATCTATTTAACTCACAGTCAACTTAATATTTCCTTTGTTTAGTGTGGTTTCTCAATTTATGCAAGATCTGCAAGAAATTCAGTTGAAAGATGCAAAGAGAACTGTTCATTATATCAAGGGCACTTATCAACTTGGTATAAAGTATTGCAGTGATAAAGTGAACCAGGTAGTCGGTTACACCAACTTGGATTGGACTGGAGATGGATCTCTTATCAACTTGGTAGTAGTATTGCAGGAGGAACTAGTAGTCATTACACTAACTGGATTGACTGGAGATGGAAAATGACAGGAAGTCTACATCTGGCTATGTGTTTCATCGTGGTTTTGGACCCATATTCTGGGCTTGTAAAAAGCAAAAGGTGTGTAATGTCCCTTCTAAGATGGCTGTTATAAAGCAGTATTGCTTACTGTTGAACTTAGTGGATTCTTGGTTCTACAGTTTTGACAAACAATTTGTAATCTACCTCCAAACCCTTTATTTCCCTTGTTTTAATGTTGTTGTAAGTTTATCTCTTTGTGAAGCCTTTTGCTAAACACTTTATGGAGATATCAGCCATCTGTAGTTCCTTAACTGTTGCATGAAATGTGCCACCTACCTCTGGTTCAACTAAGCATGCAATGCTGTAGTGTTTGGAGTAGTTTTCTGGCTCTGTACTTTCGTCAAGTAGTTGATGGATGTATCCAATTTCCACTATTAAACTCTTCCTCTGTTCTGTAGCTTATTTCTGGTGCAAGTGTTTGGTCAAACACTTTGCAGTCACATACCAAACCCTTAAGATAAAACTCCATTGTTGCTATTATAAGTATAAGGGATGTTGTCTAGTTTGTTCATATGATAGATTCGAGGGATGGTTGAGAGTTTTGATGCCAGATATAGTTTTATAATGCCAGCAATTATTACAGTAAAAATACCAACAGAAAGACAAATCTACAGCCAATGAACAACAATGAGAAAACCACAAGATATCTGAATTTTATTTGAAAAAAGATGACCTGTTACAGATGAGAAATGATGGGATAGAGAACAGGCCCCCACACAAGAAATTGCCCAGTTAAGAACAGAAAACACACTCCATAAAGAATGGCACCTAGATGAAAGGAAATCGGCCTCATGTAAGGAGATTCTTGGCCCTCCTCTTGGGAATATTGTCCACACAGAAAAACATCAATCCCAGCTCCCAAAGTGCACCCTTCACAGGTGTAAATCGGCCCTGCTCAAGATATTACAGCGACAGCAGATGAAGTATTCGCCCCACGGTTTCAACACAGCCTCATATAGCAGAAATCGGCCCCTCTTCACTAGTATTCCGGCCCAGCTTCAGGGGAGGTTACACCGTTACAACCCAGCACTAAAACTCAATCTTGTATAATTAAAATTGGTCACTTTCAGCAAACTAAAGCTCTGTACCAAGAACTCTTCCAAAATACTGATGCAATGAAGAAATTTGGCTTTCTCAAGCCACCCAAAAAACTTTGCAAAATAAAGGATGTCTTCACAATGAATTCCAATGAAGAACCTAGGTGATTCTTCCACTAACTTGGCTAGGGTGGATCTTTCACCACCAAAACCATGCTTGATTAGCTAGGGTGGATCTCTCACCACCGAAATCAATCCAGCTAGGGTTTACTCCAAACCCCAAACGCTCCAAGAGCTCTCCAAGTCAAATAACACTAATCATCACACCTAATGTGAGAATATGAGCCCCTATCTCTCTTTTATACCCCTTTTGACCTTTATCCCTTCAAGTGACTTTTAATTCATCTTTAATATTTTCTCATAAAATCACTTTATTAATTTAATGAACCAAAAAGTGATTAATTCGCCTTTATGACTTCTCCAGCCACTAAAGGTCACTTTTCATCATCCCCTCCAATAAATATTTTCGCGGTTCCAACAAGCTATTACACTAAGGTATTTCTCCAAGAAACAAGCTCCAAATAGTACCTTTAGTGTAATTAATTAAAATATGCCCAATAATAACCCCGTGTTACGAGAATCATCGAAATGCAACAAAACCAAGAACAAGTTGTGCGGAAACGATCATGATGATGAATAATGGGAAATAAACTAATTTCGGCCCCATAAAACTCCAAACCTTTTGGGCTCACTGATGACCTAATCTCACCCCTCTAACTTGGCTGACTCAAGCCTCCTGAAGTAACTCTAACCGCATAATAAGGGAATCCAAAAATGGGGACATGACAAGGTGGTCTCACTTTTGACCACAGAAGTGGAATATCATGACGCAATGCATGCTAGCACAAAGGCTATATGAATTCGACATCTCATAGAGGAACTCGGTTTCCTAGTCGAGTAATCGACTGTTGTATATTATGACAATCAAAGTGTGATACATGTAGCAGAGAATCTTGTTGCACATAATAAGATGAAGCATGTGGAGCCTTATGCTCATTATTTGAGACCGTTGATACAAATTAATGTTGTGAATTTTGTTTATTCTAGGACAGATGTTTAGGTTGTTCATCTCTTTACAAAGTCTTTATCAGAATTTAATTTTTTGAAACTTCAAGCTATGCTTGCGCTTCAAGGAGATGCAATTATGGGTGGTGTACAGAAGTAATTTCACCTCTGAAATAGCAAAGCATTGTGCTAATGGGGGGGTGGAACAATAGGCTAAGCATGTGTTGTCCCTCTTGGAGACCCCAACCAAACAATTCGTTAAGTTACAATTTAAGCCCTTGTGTTCCTCCCACATTCCAAAGATGTTTTTTTCCCCCTTGGCCCCCCGAAGAGCATGTTCATGGGAAGTCCCTAGATCCCTTATGACCAACGTTTATGCACTAAAACCCCTTGAGATTGAAAGAATTGTAAAATCAACTAGAGGCACGAGATTACTAAAGATATTCTGCTAAGGACCATGAACGACCGAGAGTGCTCTCTAGGAAACTGGATTGACAATTGATATCTTATCATGGGAGATGGGCTTATCAAGGGTTGAAAGAAGGTATAGGGATACGAATAGCAGGTATTCACCTTGTTAAACAAGATCAACGGCCTAAATTTCATTGCAAGGGGCAAGTTCGATGAGGTTTGAAAAGGTTTCAAGTGTCACAAATGGTGGATTTGTGTCCCGCTAGACCAAATCAACAATCTAAATTTCATCATGGGATGCATGTCCATCAGGGGTTAAAAAGGTTTCAAGTGCTACTAATGGTGGATATGTCCCCTGCTGGACTAGATCAACAACCTAAATTTCATCATGAGAGGCAAGTCAATCGAGGGCTGAAAAGGTTTCAACTTTCAAGTGCTATGAAAAGTGGATCTATCCCCCACTAGACTAGATCAACAACCTAAATTTCATCACAAGAGGTAGGTCCATCAAGGGTTGAAAAGGTTTCAACTTTCAAGTGCCACAAATGGTGGATCTATGCCCCGCTAGACCAAATCAACAACCTAAATTTTATCGATTGAGATAGGTCCATCAAGGGTTGAAAAGGTTTCAAGTGATGCAAACGATGGATTGGTCCCCCACTAGCCCAAATTAACAGCCTAAATTTCATTGTGGGAGGCAAGTCCATTGGGCGGTAAAAAGGTTTCAAGTGCCAACAAACGATGAATCTTATTCTCAAAGAATTAGATCCACTACTCAGAACCTCTAGCGAGGCCCAGTCCCATTAGGGTCTAGAAAAAATGGATGTGTCGTGAAAGGCAATTATTCAACCTACTTGACTAAATCAATGGTCGACATTTCATGTGTGGTGGCGGGTCCATCAAGGGATGAAAAAGGAAAAGAGTCATGAATGGTGGATCATAGCCTTACTAAAATAGATCTATGGCTCAAATTCCACTATAAGGAATGAAGGAAATGGCTGACCCAATAAAACGAATCACCACAAATGCTCAATATCTCATTAGGATCCTAGATCAATGGCCCACGGGCCTTCGCAAGGCACCCCCATGCTAGTGTTAAAGGTGGTGACACCGCAAAAGGGGAATATTCACCCATAGGAATTTAGGATCTCCACTTATGCAAGGATCCTATTGGGGGCCACAAGGACCGAATCCCTCCCACAAATCAAAGCCTGCCATGTGTCCAGCCACGAAAGAAAAAAGTGTCGACCCAAGTACAAGCTTACCATTTTTGGAACATTATGTAGATTTAAGTCTCACATGAGATCATGTTCCACAAAATAAATGCAAAAAGCACTCCTCTTCCTCCTTGTTTGCATGAATAACTTGAGTAAAAAGAGCTCTTGTGAAATATAACAAAAAGTGAACCATCCTTTGTTATTGTCAACCGAATTTGAAGCCTGAAACCTTTCAAGCTACCACCCTCTAATCAAATCGAGTGTTGGAACCTATTGAGTGAGTTTTAACCATAGCACCACAATATTGTTTGTATTCTCTTTTGAATTTTGTACACCATGCTAAAGGCCGTCATGGCCTCTCTAAAGGACACCATGACCTCTTTAGGAGAATCCTCTTCCCATTCAACCAGTGTCGCTCAGACACAAGTGACATGTCTTCCCTGAATCCGCCACCCTTCATAGATGAATTTACCAAGGTAGCCAACCCCAAGTTCAGTTCCACTACCCCCTGCCAGTCAATTGGGGCCTGCTATCCGCCAATTTGTACAAACACAGGGGAGGACCCCTTACCGGGCCTTTGAGTTGATACAACATGTCATACCAAACACTTAACTTTTCCCCAATTTCATGGAGCTTTGTGTTGAATGATATAACATATAATCATTTTACCTGATCATTCATGTCTATACATGGCCAGACAGATTTTCCAAATCATGACTCAATCTATCTCCACCATGCTAGGAACCTCTGTAGGCATCATATTGTTATCCCTAGAAGTATAGAGGAAGAGGTATATGGGAATGCCTGACAAGCAAAAGAAAGCCATATTTCAAAGATTATTATATAATAATGGTGCTGCTAAAACCCCGTCTTCCCCCTTTCAAGACCAACAACTTCCCTAACTAATTCCAAGAGGCCATTTTGGAGGCTGATGTTGTTGATGTTTGGACAGCATCAGAAAGACATTCTACTAGATTAATAATTAATAATATGATTATTAATTATTAATTATTAATTATTAAACAATATTATTAATTATAATATTATTAATGTAATAATATATTTATATAATAAAATATAAAGTATAAATATAAAGTATATTTATATTATATGTATAATATAATATAAAGTATAAATATATTTATTACCCAATGGACACATCTCTTCATGGAATTATAGCCCAAACTAGACATTCTTCATAGTGTTCAAACTTGGTTGTTGCTAGGAAGAAAAATGGAAAGATAAGGCTATGTATTGATTTCAGAAATTTAAATATTGCATGCACAAAGGACAATTATCCTCTTCCCAAGATGGAAACTTTACTACAAAGGGTAACAGGATCAGGAATGATTTCCATGCATGATGGTTTTTCAGGATATAATCAGATCAGACTTAAGGAAGAAGATAGGCATAAGACTATTTTTACTACTCCATGGGGTACCTTTGAATATTTAAGAATGCCATTTGGTTTATCAAATGTTGGAGCTACTTTTCAAAGAGCTATGGATTATGCCTTTAGAGGGTTAATTGGAAAATTAATAGAAATATATCAAGATGACTTGACAGTTTTTTCTAAGGATGGGAAGAGTCATATTAGTCATCTTAAACAAGTTTTTGAAAGGTGTAGAGAGTTTGGAATTTCCTTAAATCCTGCTAAATCAGTTTTTGGGGTAACAGAAGGTAAACTCTTGGGCCATATTATTTCAAAAGATGAGTTCAAGTTAGACATTCTTCATGGTGTNACATAACCAGGAAAACAGTGCTTCATTAAAGTTTACCACCGGGAGCCTTGCTCAACCATCGATGCTTTACAAAATACAAAGACTGAGTCTATATACTCAGAAAATTCGCCTAACAACGGTGTGCTCAGTCATCCACGGCTTGGTGTCTTTTCAACCGAATTCGGACGGGTATTCTTTGTCTGACGCCACCTTAACTGCGCATGGCTCCTACAGGAGGAGTAGCTGAGCCATTAAGTGTCGGGCTAGCGTGTGCAGACTTCCTCCAGCTGGTCGAAGACTCGACATGGCTTCTTTAGAAAAATGGGTACACAGGACCCTCTCGAGCAGACCGCCTGCCAGATTATCCATACTTTGCACTTAATATCTGAGGAGAGGTTTCAACCACCCCTTCTCGTCTTCATTTACTCCATGCGAAAACCAGGATCAAGGTCGGATCAGATGGCGCATGGAGATCACGATGATCCTTTCAGCAACTAGACTCGACGCCTTTGGCCCCTTTTTCACGGCTCCTTTCTTTCCCAAGTGACCACGGGCTGCGACCCTGTCTCTATTCCCAAAACGCTTTTGGCGTTCGCAAATGGAAGGAGTTAATCCTTGCTTATTCCTATCTGCGATGAGCGAAACGCCGAGATGGCCTAATTGGGCGCCACGCGTCCCTCTCAGATCTGACGGCCCTAAACTTACTTGGTGATGTTGCGGGCCCGGGTCCTGGACGCTCCCGACACCTCGCACATCGGGAATATGACAGGCTATTCTTTTGTATTTCGAAGTCGCGATGGGCGAAAAGGCAAGGAGCCTAATCGCACGCCTGGTGTCTCCTGTGGATGAACGGTTGAGGCTGCTTCGCGATACTGCGGGCCCGCCTCTGGGCACTTTCGGCACTCCGGGGTTCGAGGTTTCAGGATGTGAGATGATGAGGGACTTTCACCCTTCGAACTCCCAACTGTCGATATGCCGACTAGATCTCGCACTATGTGTCGCAGGATCGAACGACCCAGATTCAGTCTTAGCATAAAGCCGCTTTCTTTGACGTTATACATCGATCAACTTGCTAGCCCCGATATTCCAATGACTGTTGATCTGCTCTTATGGATGGATCTGGGCCGCTGACATCGTAATTCCACCCGCCCGCTTGATTGGAAGCCTCAAAACGAGATTTTTTCCATGCTGCGCTCGGGCGCTTCTCGTGCGACTTGCAGACCCGAATACTTTTGCGCCTAGAACAAGAAATGTCGCTAACAGATATCAAAAAAGAGAAGATAGAAATCAAAAGAAAAAAAGGATTGAGATCAAAAGAGATCATTTTTCATATTCTTGGAGAGAGCCAATGTAATAACAATATCAATACACATTAATGTCATCACAATTTTTCCTTCTATGCAAAAAACAAGTCATCTTAAGCTATCCAAAAATATTAAAACAATAACAAACTTAACTACCAATCAAGGCCAACTTCAAACTATTTTGAGTTATTAAAAGAATACTAGCTTCCCACAACCATTAGTGTTCATCACAAATTATGTAGCATACCTCAAATAAGCCATAGTTTATTGGAAAAACCCTAAGTTACTAGGATGCAGATGCATCAGATTTTTTAAAAGCTAGGATCCGAATACGACAAGGAAACGAGAGGTACAAACAAACAATATATATATATATATATATATATTCATTCTCCAGAGTAGGGAAAAACCTACAATATTGGAGCCTTCCGACCTAACCTCTATTCATCCAATCTCAAGACCTCGATGTTGCTACATCATTATGTCTAGAGAAAACTTGCCCACCTGAAATAACCTGCTAGTGGTACATAAAGGGGCGGACTTCCACTCTTGCCAGATACATCTAGGTCTTGGGGTATTACCTCGTTTCCTTACTTTTGAAGGAGATAAACTTTTAGCCAATTAGAATTTTTATAATTTGTAAAAATAAAACTTATATAAAAAATATAAAAAAAATCAATATATAAGTTATGTTATATTTATATAGATACACATAAAAAAAATTAATATATTAACTTCTAAATTTTCCTCAAATTTGAACCAGCTTCATCAGACAAAATACTGAAAATGGAGCTCTATATTTATATAGATACACATAAAATAAATTGATATATTTCCTCAAATTTGAACCAGCTTCATCAGACAGAATATTGAAGATGAAGCTCTATATCTAGTGTTGGTAATGAACACTAGAGCAGATTTATAGTTGTATGCATCCTCATCTGATTTTTTAAGCTTTGAACTTTTCTGTAACACTTTTCTTGTTGGATTAAGAATCAAAATTTTCTGTCTAAGATGTGCTCAATTCGGATTCTCCTTGAAAGGGCATATCTCGATTCTCAACAGACAATCTCCCCTCTCTGAGATATGAAGGATTCCTATGGATTTCAGAAGAGTAGTTAAGCATAAAATTCAGAGTAACAAGACTTAATTATAAACTCGTGTTACTGTATTAAAGGCTCTATGAATGTCTAAACCATAAAACCTGTTGCAGATCTAAAAAGAATATGTTGGTTGAACATCTAGTAAACGAGGTAGAAATCAATTGATGTAAATCTAAGTTGCACAAAACATGGAATCGGGTACGTGTTTCAAAAACTGGAACGGTGTGGAGACATGACCCCCCCCCCCCAAAGGGATAAGTCGGGGGAAACATGGTATATAAAATATACAAATATATGTATATATATATATATACACGTCGGGGGAAACGTGGTATATAAAAAATACAAATATATATATATAGGGGGAAACGAGGAATATAAAAAATACAAATATATATATATATATATAAAGAAAGTCAATTGAGTTTAGCCCGAGTGGTTTGTGCTGAGGGGTGTTTCCCCCCAACCCAGGTTCAATTCGCGCGAGTGGCATGTTTGGCTCTTAAATGAGCACTCTATAGTAATAGTGTAATGTTCCTGACTTGGCTAGTCTAGGAAACGCTGCTAATGTGTGTATAGGATCAAAGGTTTACAGCATATAAATGATTATACAAATAATAAACGTGAAAGGATTGCAAAGTTTGTATTATGATATCTCTGTGGATTACAAAATGGCCGAATGCAGCTGAATAAACTGACAATAATCAACTAGATCAACAGACAAAGGATCTTAGTCGAAATACAAATAAGCAACTGCAGCTGAATAAAATAACAACAATCGGCTAGATCAAAAGACAAAAGGATCTTAGCCAGAATACAAATAAGCAACTAAAAGATAATACCCGAAATATGGGAGCACTACGGAATCAATGAAGAATGATGGAAGACCTAGATGATCTTCCCGGTGACTAGGGTGTGTCTTTCAACACCGAAATCAGTCAACTGGTGTCTTCCTCTTGGAATACACTGAACTATCTCTCCTGGGATGCGCCTCTTCTCCTCAATGACAAATCATAATCTGCATAATGATGAATTAGGTCGCTAACCCTTCCTTTATAGCTTTCCAAAACCCTAAATCATGCCCTAATTCACTGTTGACTTCCAAAACCCTAAATCATGTTGAAACCCTAATTCACTGTTGACTTCCAAAACCCTAAATCACTGTTGAAACCCTAATTCACTGTTGACTTCTACTTTTAGCTCATAATGACTTAAAAGTGCTTTTAACCCTTTTTAGCTCAATGTCACTTTCCGAATATAACACGTGTGACTGGAGTGACCTCTTGTAACCCTGTTTACCCCTCTTTGGCCCTAGCTATAGTCTAACGAGGCAGTTTAGACCATTAAGCCTCCTCTTTGGAGCTCCTATTTGAAAAGGGGCATTACAGTCCTCCCTTCCCGAAATTGCTTGTCCTCAAGCAATACTAGTCCAGGGTGCTGCAACACCTGCTTGCTCTCCCAAGTAGCGTCCTCTACTGGAAGCCCTCTCCATCTGATCAAACACTCTCTAATGACCCTACTCCTCAGTTTTCGCTCCCAAAACTCCAAAACCTCCTCCAGAACTAACTCCAACTGTCCCTCCTCATCCAACGGGGGAAGCTCCCTGATGTGCTAATGAACAATCCCACTGCCTTTTTTAGGCAAGACACATGGAACACATTATGAATCTTGCTCCCCTCTGGAAGCTCTAGCTCGTAAGCAACCTCGCCTACTCGGCGCATGATCCAGTAAGGATCATAAAATCTGGGTTTGAGCTTCTCAGCCCCACTCTTCTTCAGAGATGACTGTCTGTAGGGTTGGAGTCTCAAGAAAACCAAAACTCCAACCTCAAAGTTGCGCTCTAACTTGTGCCTGTCCGCGCTTATCTTCTGTCGGTTTTGCGCCATCTACAGGTTCTCTTTCAACAACTTGAGAATCTCCTGACTCTCTATGATCCAATCCTTGGCCTTAGG
>SNQJ01S0153976.1:0-14770 GCA_010110895.2 Picea sitchensis
GTTTTGGAAAGCTATAAAGGAAGGGTCAGTGACCTAATTCATTATTATGCAAATTATGACTTGTCATTGAGGAGAAGAGGCACATCTCAGGAGAGATAGTTTAGTGTATTCCAGGAAGAGGAAACCAGTTGGATGATTTCGGTGTTGAAAGACACACCCTAGTCACTGGGAAGATCATCCAGGTCTTCCATCATTCTTCATTGATTTCACAGTGCTCCCATATTATGGGTATTATCTTTTAGTTACTTATTTGTATTTCAGTTAAGATCCTTTTGTCTTTTGATCTAGCCGTGTGTTGTTATTTTATTCAGCCGCAATTGCTTATTTGTATTCTAGCTAAGATCCTTTGTCTGTTGATCTAGTTGAGTATTGTCAGTTTATTCAGCCGTATTTAGCCATTTTGTAATCCACAGAGATATCATAATACAAAATTTGCAGTCCTTTTTCATGTTTATTATTTGTATGATCATTTATATGCTGCAAACCTTTGATCCTACACACACATTAGCAGTGTTTCCTAAACTATCCAAGTCAGGAACAGTACAGCCTCAAGGTTCTCATAAGACTCTAGGTCCCATTTCCATAATAAATGGGCTGATGTCGATGGAAAGAGACCCGCTGAAAGGAGAGAATTAAGGCATCTCTCATTAGTCAGTATGAGGTACAAAGTAGGAGCTTCATGATTTGGTGGAAATTGGACGAAGAACATGTTCACGAACCAACGACCTTGTGCATCTTTCGCATGTGCCAAGTGCAAGAGGTACACGAAAAAGACCCTTTGAATAGCATCCAATGATGAAAATTGATGACAAAGGCGAGGAAACCACAAATAAGGCTAATGGCATCCAAGACACTGCATGAATTCCAATGTGTGAATATATGTCTTGCCGTTGAACACAAGGGAAACCACCCAGTCAACGACCAATGATGAAATGTCGACTGTTGGGTTCAAGGTTACCTACCAATGATGAAAGTAGGGCCAGAGTGCATGATAGGACTACAATATCATGTGATTCTGAGACAAATTGAGGGTATGACCGACATGCAAAGTCAAGAGTTCTGAGGAGTGGACGACACCGATTGATAAACTTCCTTTGAATAAGAGCATGAGACATATGGAGGACTCCAACAACATAGAACCAATGATGAAAGTATGAGATATAGGAGGCATCGATGAAATTCTCTGTAGGGACTAGAACAGTAATCAGTCAGTAGAGAAGACTCTGTAACAAGCTCATCTTTCTAAGGCCATGCTAATCCCATAACTATGATGGTGAATGGACTCAAGTAGTTTTGTGGTCTGTTCAAAGGTGACATGACTGCTGCCGATATAAGATAATACTTCCTTCCCGCCCGTATTTTTTTTTTTTTTCATAACAAATGAATGTTGTGATATAGAGGAGGAAACAGGTGTCACAAGTAAGAAAAACTAGTTCCGGCAGTGGAACGTACCTATGCTCAATGCAGGGAAGTTCATGTGGGAGATGGACACTCAGGGGAATGTTCCCTCCTAGGTATAGGGTGTCAAATTGCAAAGGATATAAACAAGGCTTTGCTTGGTTGAGGATGCAAAAATGCTGAGGTAAACAATTTATAATACAAAGAGAGAATCGACTATAGGATCAATACTGCAAGCAAGGGCATGAGATGCAATCAAAAATTAACACCAAAAAATGTCCTTTTTCATATCTTTTAGTCTAATTGGTGTGAAAAGGGATAAACTTGTGCCAAATAGACATCTTTTCAAAACCAATTTACGAGTGTGAAAAAGAAAAGTTCACTCGGTGATATTTTCACTTTTTGGTAACGAGTTAGAAAAGAGCTTAACTAAGACTCACGACCTTTCAAATCCAATTTAACGAGTGTCAAAGGGACAAATCACTTGACACTATTTTTTCTTTCTAGACGAGTCAGAAAAGAGATTAACTAAGACTCGTTTGGGAGTCCCCGGGGTATAAGGTCGCATGCTTATGAATGAGAAATGGGGCTCAGCGTAAAGTCAATTATGAGTTGTGAGGGACTCCCAGTGCTATGAAAAAAATCTCTGCACGGGCACCAAATGCAGTAGGGGATCTAACTAGGTCACCCATGTTTGGTAAGTCTCTGCCACTTGATAATGACACTACTTTGTAGCAGATGTAATGTTTTGTGTCACAACAAATGGGTTCATACCTAGGGCATAAAGAGCGACAGTTATAGGATAATGAGAAAATGCATAACATAATGGATACCTATCTATATGTTGGGTAATGAAGATACCTGACCGAGGTCACAAACGGTTGACATAACACTAAAATCTGCAAGAATCCCAGGTTAAAATTGGAAAAACCAACTTGATCCACCTTTGTATTAGTCCATTAGGTGAAAAAATGGCTTAAAACTATAGAATGTTGGTAAAAATAATTTATAAATAGTAAAAAATAAAAAATTACTATACCATTTTGATTTTTTACCCAACTAGTGAAAATTGGACCAAAATTCCTCCAAGATTCAATTTATTATTGTGGGAGCATCATGCAACAAAATCATGAGCCTTTTGGATCAGGTAATTCTTGTTCTCTTCCTCTTCAAATTCAATGGATTAAAATTTTGAATTAGGTCTTAAATTTTTAGTTATTGAAGGCGCAAAGTATAGATTTTGGTGTACGTGGGTTGGCCTTGATCAGGTCGCATATACGATGAGGTATATGCCCTTGTGGGAACTACAGGGTGCATATATTGATCCCTACACACAATTGTGTGTAAAGGAGGCCGCGTATAAGCACACAAATGATCAATTCTAAGGGTTCTAACTCAAACTTATATTTGTCTTTGATAGGATGGTTCTTGAATGGAGAGAGAGAGAGAACATGAGGAGGTTTATGCCACTGTAAACCGAGATTCAGGGGCCCAAATGGCCTTAAAGTGATGTGGCTTGTATAAGTTTTGGGTGCTCAAAGGAATGAGATCCCAAGTGAGGTTGTTGGAGATGTTGGTGGGTTACTAGGACCCTAAGAGTGAGAGCTTCAATCTCGATGGGAAACCATTGAGAATTGAAGTAGAGGATATTTAATTTCTAACTGGTCTATCACATCGGGGGGAGGTTGTGAACCTCAAATCATGGGGAGAAGGTAGCAGGATGAAGATAGAGGAATATATTGATGCCCACTATGTAGTAGGGACTCCTAAGGTAGGGAGTCAAGTCCCTATCCAGGCGATAAACAACCTCAGTCTAAATATCATTGTCCTAGTATTGAACAAGATCACAGGTTCGATCACAGGTTCGACCTCATTGCACCAGGCATTGAGGCCGCTCATGTTCTATGCAATGTAGTGTGCGAGACCCACAGTGTATGACTGTTGTACCTCACTACTTGCAAATATGAAGAGCCATTTGATGGAGTGCAAATAGGGGGATAGAAGAAACTTTGTTTTTGCCTCCATCCTATGCAGTTTCTTTTTTGAGTGGGTTCCAGGTTTGGAGTTGATATTCTTTCGAGAGGACCTCGCGATCCAGCCATGGCATGGTGGAATGAGGTAATGAGGCGGTAGGGGGGAGGTAGGGTTCCAACACCCTACAACAAGGACTTATTCCACTGGTGGCGACGACAGGTTGTCGCTCTCAATGACTATCCCTATGAGGGGATCGACTTTAGAGGAGATATAGACATGCCACTCCCACCAGGGCCCCCCTACGATGATATAGGTATGTCAAAATGTTTTTACATATTTCATTTTTTTTTGTATTTTTGTATAATTAGAACAAAAATATTTTTGGATGGTGCTTAAATATTGACTAGACATTTGTGTGCTGCAGACGTGGGTCCATGATAGCTAGAGGGTTTCCCTCGACATCGAAAGAGGAACTGAGGAGATGATGCGGTGGGAGGAGAAGCCGAGAGGGTCCTACAAAACATGGAGGGAAACCTGTCATGTTTGAATAACATGATACCCATGTTTCAGGTAGAGGATATGCCTGAAGCCATGCAGTGACAGGTGGTTGGTGTACCCACGGCATGGGTACGTCTCTTTCAACATCTCACAAACACTATGGTTTGCTACCATGACACACATCCGGTGCCACGAGCGTAGATGTCATGGGATATTGTAATACCGGCTGTATATGTGTATTGAGGGTGTTATCCCTATTTTTGTACTATAAACTCCATATTTTTTTGAAATATATAAAGAAAGTGATATTCAACTTTACTTATATTTTACAATGTGTACATTGATTAGATGGTTTTCTTTGATTTTAATTATGTGACAAATGCCAATCGAATTTTTTTTTAGCATAAGAAATGGATACATGATTAGAACTCCTAGGAATATGATAATTTGTAATAAAATAAAATTGTTGTTCTAAAATATGTACCAGTAGGAATCGTCATAGTAAAGTAGGATCACGCACATGGTAACGACTTTTCAACTGACGTGCCACTAACTGGGATTCCATTCGAACTTCTAATGAATGAATTCCATGTGAGATAGCATCGCGCAAAAGTTCTATAATGACGCTATATTCAACCACATTATTCATGGAAGGCCTTAGGCATACGCCTCCTCAAGACACTAGTAGACCCTCGGGTGACTAAACCACCCAAGCAACGAAAGCCAAGTTTTGTGTATGTCAAATAGCCCCGTTTGTGAATCCTAAGTAGACTGATGACTACATTGACATATGTCAACCAAGTGAAAACTCAATAAGTAACCCAAAGACAAAAAAGAAAAGAGATATATACACTAAATTACATTAGTATACATAGATTTCAATCGAAGCCTAGGGCTTAAGCATAGTATCTTTTCAAGTAGAGCCCATTTCTAGGCTATACCAACTTATTCCCTTCATAATCTTCTAAGTCATAGGCTCCGTTTTCTAGAACACGCCGCACAATGTAAGGACCGTGCCACATGGGTTTAAAATTTCCTTCCCCCAACGGTTCTTTGTCTTGATCATACAAGAGGACCAAATCACCCTCGACGTACAACCGAGGACAGACAAAATTATCGTATTGGATCTTGACACGTATTTTAGTCACCTCGATAGTCGTAGAGGCGTCTCGGCGCTGCTCATTGAGACTCTCTAGGTGTACAAGGCATCACTCGAGATCAGAAGTGTCAGGTAGGAGCACGACTACCAACTTAAGAAAAGGGATTTCACATTCAATAGGTAAAATCGACTCCATACCATGTACTAACTGGAAAGGGGAAAATCTGGTGGTAGTGTTGACCGAGGTTTAGTATGACCATAGTGTAGGATATAACATGATGTGCCAGTTAGAGTTACTCTAACTGATTTTTTTTTGCAAAATGGTCTTGAGAGACTTGTTGACGACCTCTACTTGTCCATTTTCTTGGGAATAATAAGGAGAAGGATGACCATGTCTAAACCCCAGCATAGCTTCTAGTTATTCCATCATCTCATTCTGAAAGTGACTACCATGGTCAGTGACAATATCACTCGGGATACTGAACTAGGCGATAATCTGATTGAATATGAAGAAGCTTGCAGTCTTCCCATTGTATTTAACTGTAGGAATGGCCTCAACCCACTTATTAAAGTAGTCTAAATCCACGATAATGTGTCGATGCCCCCCAGTCAAAGTTGGGTTGCAATCGACAAATTCCAACCCCACTTGGTGAAGGGACCGACGATAATGACTGGATGAAGAGGGGCTGGATGCGAGCGCATTTTTCAAGTGAACACCTAGCACGGGTGACACTTCTTAACCTCTTAAATACAATATTTGAAGATAGTAGGCCAAAAATAACCGTCTCACAATTTTTTCTGGGCTGTCGCAAGCCCAGATAGATGACCGCCACAAGCCCCATTGAGGAAATCATTCAGAATAGAATCACCTTCTCCATGAGCTAAATAATGACGCAAGATATCGTTCATTCCTTGGTGATAAAAAGTGTCACCGATGATAGTATATTTCTTAGCTTGGTATCTTATACGTCGTCAGTCATCTCGTGAGAGATGTTGAGTGAAATTCAAGGTCTAAAGATAGAGAACAATGTCTCCATACCAGAGGTCAGATGATGAGACGAGAATAATGTGTTCATCTGCAAATGAATCAACATGGATAACGTCCTCATCTAATCATGGAAAATCAGATATTAACTGTGCAAAGACTAGGGTTTTTCTTGGATTTCGTGGAAGCGAAATCGAGATCAAATTCCTGTAAAATGACAATTAATTTATTATATTTTTCCCCTAGGATACGTCAGGTAAGGATGTATTGAAATGGA
This sequence comes from Picea sitchensis, assembly GCA_010110895.2. Classification (NCBI taxonomy): domain Eukaryota; kingdom Viridiplantae; phylum Streptophyta; class Pinopsida; order Pinales; family Pinaceae; genus Picea; species Picea sitchensis. Next base: position 6,232 of record SNQJ01S0153976.1, read on the forward strand.
ATGAAATCAAAAACCATCGTAGTCTTGAAAAGTAATATATAATGATGAAAATTTTGTTCTATGTGAATGACAACCAAAGCTATCTTTTCAATGTGAGTGTAATTGAGTTCAGGACCGAGTAAAGTTGGACTAAGATAGTAGATGATGTGCTCATGGAGCTCATCATCTTCCTGAACTAGAACCATACCAATCATATCCTCAGATGTGGCAATATAAGGCAAGTAATCTCTACTGTAGTCAGGATGCTTCAGCAGAGGCACCCACACCAAATCTTTCTTCAAAGCATTGAAGGACTCCTAGGATTTCTCATCCCAGATAAAAGGGGTGTCATTCTTCAAAAGACACATGAAACCTTTAGTGATAGTGGCATAGTTCACTATAAACTGACAAAGAAAGTTATCTTTCCTCTGTAAACCCTGAAGTTGTCTAATCATGCACCGGGGAGGCAACCAAAGTATTGCCTCAACCTTTAGAGGATATACCATGATCCCAGTCTCAGAAACTAGAAAACCTAAAAGATGACCAGACCTAACGCAAAAGATTCACTTGTGAGGGTTCAACCAGATTCTATAGTAACAACATATTTCAAAAACAAGCTAAAGGTGAGTAACATTATCTGCTCTCTTGCGAGAGTGAGTAGCAAGATCGTCAAGGTAAGCTTCGAATATGTACTTAATATCGTGAAAAGTGAAAGTCATGGCATGTTGAAAGGTTTCTCTGGCATTTTTAAGTCCGAAAAGAATTTTACGGTATGAAAAAGCACCCCAAGGACAAATAAATGTCATCTTTTTTTGATCCTCAGGTTTAATTTTAATTTGATTATATCCTGAAAATCCATCCATAAAAGAAAATACTTCGCTTCCTGCACACTCATTGAGAATATGATCGATGAAAGGTGTGGGAAATTTATCTTTAGGAAATGCCTTGTTCAGGTCATGGAAATCCATACACACATAGATGGTTCCTTGCTTCTTATCTATGGGAGCGGGTTTGGATACCCATTTGGTCAAGGGAACCGGGTAGATGAAGCCAACATTAAGTATCTTTTCTACCTCTGCCTTAATAGCAGGGGCCTTTCGAGGGTTGACAACTCTAATACATTGCCAAATAGGTTTAGCATCCGAATAAGTTTTAATCTCATGTTCGAAAATACAAGGGTCAATCCCTGGCATCTCTTCATAAGACCAAGCAAATACGTCCCAGAATTCCTTGAAGAGTTCGGTGTAGATCAGGATTTCTTCTAGCGAACAATCCGCACTGATATATTTACATTTTCAACCTTACCAGGGGTACAAGATATTTTGATCATGACGGTAGGATAAATGCTCGCCATATTTCCTTCGACATAAATATCATGTGTATCAAGCAGAACTACAGTGTGACTGACTATCTCACTCAAGGTAGATAGAAATTTGTCTTGTTCGATTCTTTCAAGATTTGGGAGAAAATAAGAGCGGTGATGCATATCATCCCAAGGTTTGTCGGAACCGTTCATGGATTCGATGATGGCTTCATCTGAAGGCAAAGTCCCATCAAGGAAATGATGTGAATAGAACAACGAAGTGGCCCACACGAGCCTAGACACAGGATCCTCCTCATCCGTCAGCGAGGAAATAGGATCGAGATTAGTGGAAGAGTCGAGAACAACTTGATACACAATCTCTACTATCGATAGTCGCATGGCCATCCCAGCATGCGACTAACCTTCACAAGACAAAGTCAAGGAAGGTTGGGTCCACGAGTCACTAAAATAAGAAGTGTGGAAAGGAATGGATCTCCCTATCAAGACGGGCCTACTGGACATGGAATAAATGTGATGGCTCGGTGCCAAGAAGTTGAAAGTACCCATAAGGGAAGAAAACATTCCGACATCGATATTATCAATTGTCGGCTGAGAATTGTCAATCACAAGGATCTTCGGTCCAAGAGATGCATTAGGACTAGAGCATGCAAAATATAACTGATCGATCATCACAATCTTCCATTCATGAGGAAAACAAAGAGTCTAGAAGATGGATGACACAACGACGATCATAACATAAGTCCAATTGCAGCCTAGTAACAATTTATAATCAAGAGGCGCATCAACTACCTGTACTTCCACCTCTACCGTCTTCCCACCTAACTGGATCGAAAAGGTGGGGAGAATAGCATGAGGGAGGAAGGAATGATCGTCAAAAGAAGTCAACATGTTCTATGAATTGGAAATATTCAGAGAACCGAGAGCTTTCCAACAGACCAGGGACATCATACATGTAGCAACGCCTTCATCAATAACTGCACATTTGATGGTATACTTTGAGTACTCCATGTGCATTTGGAAAGCCACATGGTAAAGAAAGTGAGGCTTAACATCTATGACATAAAACTTGATAACCTTTGAGCCATTGGGTTCTAGAGCTCCTAAAGAAGAGATTAAGGCATTCCTCTGTGAACAACATGTCTGGAGTACCTCCAAAGCCAACATCGCACAAGGGGTTTGACCAAGGTCCTCAACAATAGAGTAGGTCTGGGTGACTCTAGTATTTGGATTATGGGTAGAGCACTTGAGTGCTCCTTTCATAATATGAGGTGGTGGCTCTAGTTTCTCAATATGTAAAGTCATCTCTAGAAGAGGAGGAGGAGATTCTAGACTAGGAATAGCTTGTTTAGAACTATAGCCTCGAGATCGAGTGGCTACATCAATTTTCACATCGACCATGTTAATACATAAACGGTCGCCATCTTGTGACTGCTAGTTTTAGCCTCCATCGGCTGCATTTTCGACATTTTAGGAGATCGAGGATAAGTGTTGATTATGTGGGAATGGATTTGTCAGCATGGAAGGTGATTGAGCTAATATCCTTGCAACTTCTATAAGTTTGGGGCATAAATGTGTAAGGCAATCATCTATTCAAAGCTTATAGGGAAACTTCACCTTACATCTTTCTAGTTTTCCCTCTCCATCATTACTACCCGTCTTCTCATTATTATTATTGTCCTTGGGTTTATTACCATTTTTCCCACCCTTACAGTTATTACTTCCTTTCTTCTTATTCCCTCCTGGTTGCTGGTTACCATTCGGGTTGGTTGATGATTGCATGGAGTGTACATCCATCGACTGAGTGGGGTTGGAAGAAATAGATGAAGTAGGCTCTCCTACAGACTAGCTTAAAGACAACTCTTTCAACTGGTTTGTCACTGAGTCTGCAGACTTTACATTGGCAAAACCTACAATGCCATCAAAATGAGGTCCGAGCTTTTTCCTAGGGTCCTAAGGAGACTGTGGTTTATCAGGAAGAAGGTGGTATAACATCCCAGACTGAGCATATATCAAATCTAATTGTTAGGCCCTAAAGATTGCTTCTTCTTCAGTGGTAACCCCAGAAGTAGCAACATCATTCAAGATAGGATGGTGCAAAGACTTAATAAACCATTCTAAAAGAAAGTCTAGGGGAATAGGGGTCTTAATCCACCTCTTCCATCTACGCCACTCCAGGATATGGTCCGGGATATGAGTGGTGGTATTATGGTGTAAAGTAGACAATAGTTCTAAGTCAACATCATAATGAATGGGCAACTAGAAGTAGCTCAGAAAGACCATTACCAACTGACTAAACATCCCATATTCCCCCTTGGGTAGCTCAATATACCATTTCCCAACAACTCCGATGAGCGTGCGTTGAAATAATATCAGATGAATAGAATCATCATTAAGGGAGTTTGATGAGCACCAAAGGTGAAAGGTGGTGATGTGATCACCAGGGTCCTCTCCATTCTTACCCTCGAACTTCGGGATGTCCAAATGAAGTTTTGTGGGGACAGGGGGCCATGTAGGATCATGACTCATAGGGTCATTCATTAACTTAGACAAATATGGTAGATTAAGCGTGGCCAAAAAAGGGAGATGGGGTTTCGACATCTAGCCCCAACATCCTAGGAAATATTGCTCTTGTAGATTTGCAGGCCATCCAAGGTTCTGGTAAACACCATGGCCAAGTCCAAAATTATAAGGCCCTCCTTTGGGATGATTCATATAAGGTTGGTTGGGCATTGTTCCAGCTAGAATGTTTTGTTGAGGGTTATAGAAATTTCCCCTATCCATATTAGATCCAGGTTGGGGGTTTCCCAAAGTGTGAAAATGACCTCCTCTGGGTTGGAATCCTGAGGATAGGGGCGGATTCGTCATGCCAAAATTATTGTTCAGAATTTGCACCGAGGAGGTAGGATTGTAGGACAAAACGTGAGCCGAAGCTTGTCCGCCAGGTTGACTGTTCCACCCAGAAGTAGGAGCATTGGAACTACGGTTAAGAGTAGGGATACCTCCCATATTAGGAGTCCTTTAAGGGTTTTTAGATCCACCAAATGAAAAATGAGTGTAGGGAGGTGTACTACCCCCAAGCCCAATGCTATCATTAGGGCCAACAACTGGGATGGAGTTCAAAAACTACGAAGTTAAGTTGGGCATACCATAAGAAAAGGGACTAGAAGCCATAGGGATGGACTAAACATTATAGCCTGGTGAGTTGCCAAGAGACCCAAAGGGGCTCAAGGCAGTAGCTTGAGAATTAACTATAGGCTGGGCCATAGTAATGATGGGTACCTTCGACACTACAACCATAGAGGCTGTAGGAGTCAAAGGGGTGCCATTAATTATAGTGGGTATGGGAGTTGAAGGGATCCCATAACTCTGAATACCAGGTTCAATACTCATCCTTGTAGAATCACAAGTCTGAAAGGTGGATGTGTGTGTACCACGTATAATAAATCTACGCCTTTTAGAAGGCAAGGACATGAAATCCGGTGGTAATTGTAACAAACGACAAGACCGACGGGGAAGCTGTTCTGACTCCATGATGACTTAAGAATCTAAAGATAAAAGTATATCCTAAGGCAAGCTAGTAATCAAAGAGCACACCAAAATTCAAACAACCAATAAGAAAGCAAACAGGGTAAAGTGGAGGAGTGGTCTCCCTCCCTAAAGAAGGTATGTCTCAATGAAGAGAGTCCTGAGACTCCCTGCTAAATATTGGAGGTAAAAAAAATAGTTATAAGGTCCCTCGTGGGCTTAAAAACTAGTCAGTCAAATCCCCCTGGAGAGGTAATCCTCCATAAAGGCCGTGTGTTGTTCGACCCTTATTTGACCTAGGGTACCTGCAGAATAACCCCTACAAGTAACCTATGAGACACCTAAGTCAAGCAACTAATAAACCATTGTATAACCGATGCATAGGTGAGTAGTCATAAGTTAGGTACACTATATGGGTAGGGTAGCAAATCCTGAAACCTTGAAAGCATCGCCTCTCACGGAGGTAAGGGCACTGACAAGATCCCCAGATATGAATAGATCCCCAAAAATATCTTTGACACTAGGAAGGTATCCAGGGCATATCCCTTCAACCGACTTTGTGCGACCTCATGATTAACTCTAGTGTGAGTGGAGCCTCCTAATCTTACCAATTGTCTAATGGATTTCTCCACTCCCCGACTCAGACACATATGTTGATTTAATTTCCTTGGAGAAGTTTACTCACAAAATCCTATTCCAAGGCACTAAATCTTGAGCTAGTTTGTGCACACTAGAAAATAAAATCGTTACTAATAAATTTTAAATTATAGCATTGATTTTATGGCCCTGATTACTCAAAAAGGTATGGTGATTAAACTCATGGTGTTATGACTCTGCAACAAAAGTAAATATGAAAATAATGAAAAGTCCTAACTTCAACTTTTAATGAATGATATGCTTCTAAAAATGATGCAATTTTCAAATTCAACTCTTCAATTCAGAAGAAAAAATGCAATCTTTCACTATATGCACTAAGCTAATGATTAAAACTCAAAGGACAAAAATGCCAAGCAATGAAAAATGCCTATTTTTTTTTGTATTTTCAATATATCAAAATTGAAAATGAATGGACTGAAAGAAGAACTTGATATATAAACCTACTGTGTACAAAAAAGAGATAACTCAAGAAGGATACCAAGCAACACAACACCCATCCCAATGCACAAGGACAATAAAAATGAAAAGATGAAGAGAAAGACTTTACCTAGAAATTCAACCAAAAGAGGGTTTCCTGTCATCCCACAGGCACATAATAGGCACTACATAGACCTCCCACCCAGCAAAAACCAGACCAATCAAATAGGCAAGGAAAAGAGGTGTACGTGATTGTTCAAGAAAACAAAGCATATATATGCATCTTGCAGTTAGATAGCCTGCGTGTATATGTGACTGTCAAGGAAAAAGGCATGTATATGCTTTGAAACAAGGCCAGGTAAGGGAGAAAGACTGGAAACTCAGACCCAGAGTGAACAAGAGCTATCAAGTAATGATATGGCAAGAACCACAATAGAAACAAGAGCAATATAAGGAGAAAAGTACTTCAAACCCCAAGAAAGAAGATTCATCCCTAGTATGGTCGCCAATTCTATTATGAGGAAAATATCTCTATGGCTAGGGTGAACCGCAATACATGGAAATGACTAAATAAATAAAATCTATCCCAACAACATGCTATATAAACCAATGTGCAAGAAAGATAAGAAAGAGGCCTACCTCGTCCAGATGTTCGATGATGTCCACCGTTGAGCACTTTGACCCAAAGCATACCTGCAACAAGTTCTCAAAAAACAAGCAAAAACAAACATATGGTGGAAATATAAAAGATTAGCACATTAGATAGCATAATCCATCAATATACATAACAAATATGCCCATGGATAATAATTAATATATTTGAAAGATATCAATTGGATGGGAAAGGAGTATTTCTATTAATAAATGATCAACATAAGTGAAAATATTGCAGAGTTTCGTGTTGGCATGGTTCGGAACTGAGAAACCGAGTTCCTTCCAATTGGTCCTCCACCACTTCAATCCTCCACCAAAGGCAAGCTCATATAAGGGAGACAATGAGGTTCTCCATCAATAAGGGAATAGCTTGGGGGTTGAGCACTGTGTTCATACTTAAAGGACAAAGGCATGCAGACTCAATATGAAGTAAATAATTTCTCCAGAGTAACTTTGCTCTCAAAGTTGAATTCTTTCTTCTTTTCCACATCTCAGAATTGACTTCTTTATAGCCTTCAAAATGCAATTGAAGGGCCGAGTTAGAATGTTTATAGTATATGGAAGGTTAAGGATCATATATCTCCTATCGTGACATGGAAACTCGACATTTAATTTTGATTTTCTGGCACAAATCCCCATGTACACGGGCTGTAGTGGAGAAGCTTGCGTATACACTTGTTGTATATGGTGCAAGATGCATATAAGTGGAAAAAATTATATTTTTATCTCTGGACTTTAGTAATAGGGAAGAGAAGTCTGCATAGGGAAATGGAATAAGGCCCTCTCTGCAAGATTTCATAGGGTGAGGAAAATCTTTCTCTAACAGACTCAAGCCATAAATATGGCAGGCCGATGCCCTTCACCTCAGTCTTGAATGAAGGGTGACCATTACTATCTGTAGAGAATGGGAGGACAACTCCCTCGAGTTTGGATAATGGTGGCACCAAGGATTAACTACAGGGGTCAGGCGAGTACAGAGGTCATGTCTTTCTAGGGGTTATCTCTCCCTCTAGGCTTAGGCTGGCACTACTTCTTGTTCATGCTCTGCCACCCTGCACGCATTGAGAATGAGACCAGTGCACAATGGGTTTTCCTTGCAGTCATTCAACTAATTTTTATCTCTCTTGGCCTAGCCATGCTGAGGGAGAGGGGAAAGTCGAGGCGTAGACCAACCTGGTATAGCTATGTCTCCCAATAGAGGTGATTGCAGCATATGGAAAGAGCCCTTTCCATAGCCAGGACTCAACGCTTGGAGAAGACAAGGACTCCACTGATGGCTTATCGTGAGGATGTGATTCCAGAGGAGCCCATCCAGGTTCCACTGGAATCCCTCCTCTTCAAAGTACCAGATTACTTGTAGTTTCCAAACCTCAACAAAACAAGCACAAGAACCCAAGCTTCCATGGAAGGCGCCACCTACATAGTTGAGGAGGAAATCCTAGGGGAATTCTTCCATAGATTCAAAATTTTCAACCCAGGATAATGACAACAAAATTGGGAAAGAGGTAGAGGCGGTCAAGGAGGTGGACATTGGCACCTACACCCCTCATTGTAATCCTTGATTTAAGCCCAGCTCTTCCATGTCTCTTTATCCTGAAGTAGCTAGAGGTCATCTTTGACCTCAAGAGTAAAATGGCGAACCAGCTCCACCGGGACACCCTCACGAGTCAATGGATCGACATGTTATTTGACACATTCTCGAATGCACCAAAAAATCAGCGTTGCCCTACCTGTGTGAAGAATTTCGTGCTCCAACCCAGAGACGACCCTCTCACCGAATCTCTGAACGACATTCCCCCAGGTGTCAATGATCAGTCTATGGTTCTTTACAATGGGTAGTTTTTTACAATTACTGCCCAACTCTCTGTACTAGGAAGATATAGATTTACTGTTAAGAACCAAACATCAATATAGCATAGAAAAACCTCATGAAAATTACTCAACGCCTTGAAAAGAGATAATTTTAGATAATAAGCCTCTTCG
>SNQJ01S0153976.1:14780-25902 GCA_010110895.2 Picea sitchensis
TAGGAGACTAGGAGGTATAATTACAACTAATGGCCTAAAGCCGACATAAATAAAATAACATTAATAATATAATATTCCCCAATTAAGGGGTAATGAGCCAATATTAGGTTTTAACATTTACAGTTTTGTTTTCTTTTTTCAGTTGCTTGTTTGTTTTAAGTTCCTAGAATAGTTCCGCAAGAACAAAAGTCTGCCACCTTTTCTGGTTTCTTTTTGGTAGGGCAGATGGAAGCTAACTTTTTTTACTAAAAGTATAACAGTCTGTCACCTGTTCCATTTTCCGCTAATTTGGCGGAACAGTTGGAAGACTGACAACATGTGGCTTTTTTTATTATAACAACACAGTAATAGCAAATGATTTTTTACTTACAAAATAATAATAATAATTATATAGTTTTTTTTAATGATTAGATAATGTTTTTGGGATCGATTTCATTTTAATAAGGGATCGATTTTATAGAAGACATTGGTTTCTCAAATCCTCTTCCCATTCTCAATGTGGGTGTCTCCTAAGATTAATTGCTACATTCAAACTAAAGCTTACAAACCTTCAATCCAAAATCCATTGTCGATTTTTCATTTACAAGCTCAACAAACAAATACAAAGTCACAATTTCTCATGAGATATTTGGGGTGCCACTTGATTGTCGAATGCCAAGAGATATGGGTCCTAAAACCACTTCCTTGGAAGTCATATTTCCTCTATCTTTGTTTTAAAAGAATAATCTTTCATAAAAATGGGCATTTTATTTTGATTTTTCTTCTAACTCCACTAATGTGCTATGTTGTTGAAATGGATGAGTCATGCAATCTAGATATGGCATCAAAGAGACAAAGAAAATAAAAGTAACCAACAATCAAATTGATCCCAGAAAAGGAAGAGTTGGTAGAACTTGAAACATAGGTGAGTTCCCCTAGACCAGTGTATGGAGACACTTTATGCAATATGGATGTGGGCATTGTTGAGGAAAAGATATGAAATGAGCTTACTCTAGAATTTTCGTATTCTACTTGGCTGAAGAAAAATAGACGGGAATATCACCCTATGTTTATAGCCAACAAAAATCACATCCTAACTCACAAGTATTAATTACAAGTGCTTAGGAGAGTCTTTTATCAACAAAAAGCTTGTTGGAAATTCACTTTTTATGAAATTTTTTGAACATATCAGTTGCTGAACTAAATGTAAAGATAGAAGAAAAGTCACCAAGATGATAATCAAGAAAAATGAGACATAAAACAATCCTTTATTTCATTCAAATTCACCAAAAAGTCATTTTCTTTACAAATTCTAACACAAAATTTTGGACCAAAGTCAAACTTAGACATCCCCGATGGAACATAGAAAAGGACCTCTGACAGAAAACCAAAAATGAATTCAGCTAGATCAACTTGCCACAGATTGCTGCCCACATGACTCCGCACAATATCCTTTGTCATTCATGAAAATTAATTCACAAATAGACAAGTCTACATAGACTATCAAAGATAGATCAACACCTCTGAAAAAGAAGTGTCTGAATGATGTGATTCAGCCCTGAATATTGTTGTCTACAATAAGACCCTGCTATCATAAAATAGAATTAGGCTTGTGATAAATAATGAATGAATGAAAACTAAATTATCTCAACATAAACTCAAAGAGAAAACCTTAGTATGCTTATGCATCTATCCTCTTCTTTTTCATCCCTTTCCTTTTTATTTTAAACAAATTAGAATTGGTTGAAGTAGTTGAACCAACTCATTAGTTAATTTAATTAAAAGACTCAACTAACTTTTAATTAGGGGAAAAATTACTAATCATAATAAGGGTTATAATTAAATAATAACTAGTAGGTGAGACCCCTTGTGACTCCCATTAGCTTATGACAATCATAACATAACTATTAGTTAAGAAAATCACACCTCCTTGTGACTCCCATCAATATATTCACCTTTGTTAATTTAGCTCATGATATTTTGAATAGAAAAATTTACTCATATATCCACAATAAAACATATTGTCCAAACATTCCTGAAGTAAACTGTCACCAATAATAGATAAAATCAAACTCAAAAACCATATTTCCCAGTTGTGAAGCCATCTTTCCTTTGTTGGTGCTATCATCTTTTAGTACTTCTCTTTGACAGAGGTGTAATAGGCCTTTGTTTTTATCATTTTATTTGACTAGCTCATCCCTGTATGCGTGATTGATTATCAAATCATCCTTTAATTAACCATACATGAAAACTCTTTTAAAACATGAAATGGATTTTGGCTCAACAATATATCAGACTCATGCAATCCAATCCATACAAATTGTTTTACTGTTTATTAATGAGCAGGGGGTGAAAAAGGGTTATGGGATATGCGAGGGGTTTGTATTGAGCGAAACATGATATAATGAGGGGGGAAAGAACATGGTTACTAGTCAATGATAACAACAATCAACTGTGAAGAAAACCAATAAAACATCACTATAATCCAAACAAGACACTGCCACTTTCAACTTCTTTAACACCAAAATTCTCTTGACTGTAATCAATCTTAGAACAGGGAGTGAAAAAAATGAATATGGGAAGGTGATGGGATTTTTAATTAGCGGAAAATGAAATAATGGAAGGGAAGAAGAACGATTACTATTCATGAAATTAATTAAGTGATCCATAAAACATTCCGCGAAAAGAGATGCACCAACCATGAATCATTGTGACCAAATAACAATTACTATGTATTTAACTAGTTCATTGTTGATAATCAAATATCCAACACATTGCCATCACAAGACAATATGCATTCCACACAATCTGTAAAGGGGTTCAGTTCCTTTCATTAATATACTTTGCATCTTATAACAACCTTCAGATAGTAACCACTCCCACTTTGTTAACCATCAAAATCAACCACTGCTCACATGTTACTTCAATCAACAAATATACTCAAAGTCAGATTTCCAAAACTAACAATCAAGTCACACTATCAATGAAGTCACACTATAGCGTTGATTTTATGGCCCTGATTACTCAAAAAGGTATGGTGATTAAACTCATGGTGTTATGACTCTACAAGAAAAGTAAATATGAAAATAATGCAAAGTCCTAACTTTAACTTTTAATGAATGATATGCTTCTAAAAACGATGCAATTTTGAAATTCAACTCTGCAATTCAGAAGAAAAAATGCAATCTTTCACTATATGCACTAAGCTAATGATAAAAACTCAAAGGAAAAAAATGCCAAGCAATGAAAAATGCCTATTTTTTTTGTATTTTCAATATATCGAAACTGAAAATGCATGGACTGAAAGAATAACTTGATATATAACCCTATTGTGTACAAAAAAGAGGTAACTCAAGAAGGATACCAAGCAACACAACACCCATCCCAATATACAAGAACAATAAAAATGAAAAGATGAAGAGAAAGACCTTGCCTAGAAATTCAACCAAAATAGGGTTTCCTGTCATCCCACAGGCACTCAACATGCACTACAGATACCTAAGAAGGCTCAGGAAGCATCAAATCCCACCCAACAAACACTAGACCAAGCAAATAGGCAAGGAAAAGAGGTGTACAGGACTGTTCAAGAAAACAGAGCATATATATGCAGCTTGTAGTGAGATAGCCCGCGTGTATATGCGACTGTCAAGGCAAAAGGTGCGTATATGATTTGAAACAAGGGCAGGCAAGGGAGAAGGCTGGAAACTCAGACCCAGAGTGAACAAGATTTTTCTAGTAATGATACAACAAGAACCACAATAGAAACAAGAGAAATATAAGGAGAAAAGTACTTCAAACCCTAAGAAAGAAGATTCATCCCTAGTATGGTCACCAATTCTATTACGAGGAAAATATCTCTATGGCTAGGGTGAACCGCAATACATGGAAATGACTATAGAAATCAAATCTATCCCAACAACATGCTATATAAACCAACGTGCAAGCAAGATAAGAAAGAGGCCTACCTCGTCCAGATGTTCGATGATATCCACTGTTGATCACTTTGACCCAAAGCTATATACCTGCAACAAGTTCTCAAAAAACAATAAAAAACAAGCATATGGTGGAAATATAAAAGATTAGCACATTAGATAGCATAATCCATCAATATACATAACAAATATGCCCATGGATAATAATTCATATATTTGAAAGATATCATTTGGACGGGAAAGGAGTATTTCTATTAATCATTGTGACCAAATAACAATTACTGTGTATTTAACTAGTTCATTGTTGATAATCAAATATCCAACAAAGTGCCATCACAAGAAAATATGCATTCCACACAATCTGTAAAGGGGTTCTGTTCCTTTCATTTATATACTTTGCATCTTATAACAACCTTCAAATATTAACCACTCCCACTCTATTAACCATCAAAATCAACCACTGCCCACACGTTACTTCAATCAACAAGTATACTCAAAGTCACATTTCCAAAACTAACAATCAAGTCACACTATAGCGTTGATTTTATGGCCCTGATTAGTCAAAAAGGTATGGTGATTAAACTCATGGTGTTATGACTCTGCAAGAAAAGTAAATATGAAAATAATGCAAAGTCCTAACTTTAACTTTTAATGAATGATATGCTTCTAAAAACAATGCAATTTTGAAATTCAACTCTGCAATTCAGAAGACAAAATGCAATCTTTCACTATATGCACTAAGCTAATGATAAAAACTCAAAGGACAAAAATGCCAAGCAATGAAAAATGCCTATTTTTTTTGTATTTTCAATATATCGAAACTGAAAATGGATGGACTGAAAGAATAACGATTACTGTTCATGAAATTAATTAAGTGATCCATAAAACTTTTCGGGAAAAGAGATGCACCAACCATCAATCATTGTGACCAAATAACAATTATTGTGTATTTAACTAGTTCATTGTTGGTAATCAAATCTCCAACACAGTTCCATCACAACACATCATGCATTCCACACAATATGTAAAGGGGTTCTGTTCCTTTCATTTATATACTTTGCATCTTATAACAACCTTCAAATAGTAACCACTCCCACTTTGTTAACCATCAAAATCAACCACTTCCCACACGTTACTTCAATCAACAAATATACTCAAAGTCACATTGCCAAAACTAACAATCAAGTCACACTATCACTGTAATAGGGCATGTGATTTAGAATGCAATGATATTCTTTAAACATATATGGAGGTAGTAAATACAATAATCCATATTAAATTGCAAAATACAATTTGACATTTAAAAAGATAGACAACAACCACCCTTCCAACATAAGATATGCACAGAATAATTCAATCATGCAAGTGTAATTCTGTCACTATATAAGCCCAATTCCATGTGACTTTAAAAGGTGGGCCATCCATCCAACATGACGAGGTGTCAAAAACATGCCTATATTCATAAAACAAATAACCGGATTGCCACAAAATTGTTCTTAAAACCCTGTGACTATTTTTTAGTGTGGAACCCAAGCTATCCATATCATACACAGTGCGGAACCACCAAAACACCACGATGCAACATCTCCATTTTACAAAACCAAACACATAGTCACAATAATAACTCAACCCATCATGCTAAGCCATCACCCTAATACACTATTGCTTTGATTTAGTTAAACTGTAATCAACTATGTTGTGTAAAACTCGACTTATACATCAGACAATTCTAAGCATACAATGGATGCAGTTTCTACAGTCATCCTGGTTGTAATAACTGTTCGGCCCCAAAATAAACTAACATTTACTATGACCATTTATTCGATGTGTAGAAACACTAGACCTACGAATGCAATATGAGTGAGCATTATTTAGCAATCGTAACTAATGCCAAATCAAACATCCAAATAATCTTAGTGCAAAAGATAGTGACAATGTATCAACCAATCAACCAATTCAATGCAGAGATTATACTTGGACTGTCGAAACCATCAATAACCAACCTACCATGCTATGGAAACCACACATACTCACACATTGACATGAGGCGAGGCTGCAACTTCCTCAAAAGACAATACTGGGTTATCAACCATAAGAGGGAAACTGTGTTATTTCGAATTGTCCAATTATCGATGTAGGGTTTCCATTTTAATAACACAGGAAATGGATAGATACTAAAATATACACAATTGTCACATAGCCAATTGAGTGAGCCTGCATTTAAATTAATCAAGAATACATTTCAATCCGCAATAACCCATAGTAAACCTAACAGGCCCGATATTCTTCTCTATAAAACCCTCAGACTGGAGGAGTTAAGTGTTTACATCCGAGCCAGCACTAGAGTCGGTTACTTTCAATGGTAAAGCCTCTGAGACTAATGAAACATACAGAGAGAACACCACAACTTACTTCATGTACATAGTGATGAAAACATGTGATAGGAGAGGCCATAACAGAGGAAAAAGGTTCTACCTTAGCCTAGTAATGATACCCAACACACGCAAGGTATAACCCTCGTGACTCCTTAGTTAAACAACCACATTGTTGAGGTGAAGGAAGGGCCAAGAAGGAACAACATAACTCACTGCGCGACCCTTGGCGGTGAAAACAACCCAATGGCCAAATGTACAATGCACGACGACACAAATGCTTCAATCATTAAACCCCATAAAATCCCACTGAATGGATACAAAAATACAAAAGCATGAAGATAACCCACCAAGACCAACAAGGATCCTCCAACTAAACCAGCAAGGATAATAGAGGTCTATTGTGACTGCCAACTCCCAGGATAACTAGTAACACTATGACTTCAACATCATTGCAGAGAAAATCATCAACGTTTCATTTTACAATCACAATTTTACACAGTTGCAATACTTAAGGAAGGCAAAAACCAATACAACTGAGCCAACATCCATTTCATAGCCAGAGCAGACTCATGAAGGGACAAAAAAGACATACCTGTAATCGAACGCCTTAAAACGTGAGTTGGCCGAGCGGTTTCTCCCTGCTAAGAAATCAGAGCATAACCAATGCAACAATGTTTGAACAATAATCCGAGTAGGGTGGCGACCAATGGAAGGAGTAAAGGTGATGTGCAGTAAATGCACATCACCTCCACACTACAAGTTCATTCAATTATTAGTACGCGTCAACTACTAATCAACAAATCATCCACTTTGAACCATGCATCGAGACCAACAACCTTTAATTTCCAAGAGCGCCACCCACATCACATATTACCATCTCCACTATATAGAAATGCATGTCAACTACGTTCTATAAAACCTCATTAAATCAATGGCTATCGTATGTTATCTAGGATTTGCCACAATCTTTTAAATGCATATAGTATAGCATGTTAGCATAGGATAGTTTCTCCTTTTAATTTGGGTTCACATTGCTTAATCTCTGTTTAATTTCCTTTCATTTGTTGTTACTAACATATGTTTGTTGCAGGTGTCCCAAGTAATAGATCCAAGAATAGACAACAAAACATCGGTATAAAAGTTGAGCTTGGAACATCAAGGGGACCATGTATAATATGCCTGATCCATTTTCCAATAAAATAAGATATTGTCAACCATGAAAGCAGTCTTGAAGAGTAGCATAACATCAAATAATCACCAAATTTGATCTTCAATCTACAAGGGGGTCCCACCTACTACTATTATTTATCTTTTATAATAATAGGCTTTAGCAAAACTTTGGGGGAAAAACTTCATTGTGAATTTAATCGTTAACAAACTGGCGACTCCATAGGGAAATTTGTTTTCAACAGATTTAGAACTCAGAACTCAGCATTTTACAGACCAAGAACAGTAACTTTAGAAGATGTAGCTAGAATAATTATGCAACAGGGGGAAGTGAATGGATTTAATGGAAAAATGATTGAGAATTTGGGAATAATTTATGAAAAGTGATAAGTACGAGGGGTTTTACCATTGTATGCATAATCATTCAACTAGAATTTGCTCCTAACTTCCAAGGAGGAAAATTTTTAGACTTTCTCTTAAAATCTCAATGGATGAAGAAATGGCAAGAAGAAGCAGGAAATAACCAATTCCTTATAAGACAACAGTGGAAATATGTAACAATTTCAAGGGCCCTTCATTGGAGATATCATAACAACTGTGCAAGCTTGATTGTTATTGGCTAACAACGCTTTGCAGGAGTGTCACTGTGGAAGAATTGATCCAACATCCTATTTGACCAAGTTAACTAATGATAATAAGAAACAAATCCACGATGGAAGTAAAATTGCAGAAACTAAAACAACAACAATAAAAGACAGAAATGAAACGCAACAAGAAAAAAAAAAAATTAACTGAGAAGGCAGAAATCAAAGTACTGTAAAGCATAGAAGAAGAGCACAAAAAAAATGAATGAAGATCTAGGATACTAGTATACAGAAAATACAATCACCATTAGAACTTTTCACACTGACCCCTCTCAATACTTCAAGCGAGGAATGTTAGTGATGTAGGAAAACAATTGTCTTTGTAATTCCCTTAAAATGTATGAGTTAGTGTCCAAGAAAAAAGTAATTTGGAAAGGACCCAACACTTGAAATTTTGATGTAATTATCATCCCTTTGACGCACATGATTAAATCATCAAGATAAGCATGGAGACTGGCCAATTCATTGAAAGTTTTGTGTATAGGCCTTTTAAAGGTGGTGCTTGCATCAAATAATCTAGAAGACAGGCATTTGTAAGAAATAATATTGTAATTAGTAATAAAGGTGGTTTTGTGAACATTTTCCCCTTCTACCTTGATTTTATTGTAACTCTACAACCTGCTACAGAGTCATTCTTATATGGAGGGAGGGGGGAAGGATTTCTCATAATATATTGACTGAAGGTGCGAATATGAATGCATGTTCTAGTATGGTCTGTGATCTTTGAAGCAGGTACCCAATTTGGAACCTATTCAGGGTGGACTAAAAAAATAATCCTAGACCTTAGGAAATTTCCCAACTCCTTTTGAAAGGGTGCTTCCAGTGCAGAGTTAATAAGTTCTTGTTTTTCCCTAGATAGTTTTGTAATATTCTAAACAAGACCAGGATCAAAACCATGAAGATCCTCATAAGACCAAACAAAAACCTTTTGAGATTCACCGAATAGCCCGATGGACCCCATCTCTTCTTTATCAGAACATTGAACTTTTATTTTAACATTCGTTGAAGAATCAAGTGTCCTAATGTTCAAGGGGTTGGTTTCAACCACCTTCTTTCATAACTCCTCATCTTTCTGTTTTTTTTTATTACCTAGAACACTCAATGAAAACAAACTCTCAAGAGGAGTCAAGCCCTCAGGAATATTATTATTTTCTATGGATACAATCTCTTCAGACTTAAGAGGTTCATTTTGAATGGCAACACAAATTATCTCATCGTTAGGGAGGGCCTTCCAATATCTTTCATTGTCAAGAATATATGGATGATGTAGAGATTGAAAAGCACAATTAGGCTCGAGAGGCAAAATTTGTTGATTAGGAGAGGCTGCAAGGATAGCTAACTGATCAACAATTGAATTCAACTCCCTCTTAACATGAGTGATGTTGAAAGATAGAAGGTTCGAGACAAGTGCCCAAACAGTTTGGGAGTATCATTCCATCAACATGTTTCTAGGAGAGCATATCTTACATATCAGGTTCACAACAAGCTCAGAATTTCCAAAAACTGAAAGGTGGCCACAACCAATATTAAGGGAATTCTCAATTCCTAATAATAAAACTTCGAATTCAGTGACATTGTTTGTACAAGCAATCTCTAACCTGTATGACAGATTATAAATTTTTCCTGTAGGGGAAACCAAGATAATGACAACCCCACTACCCTCATTAGAGTGTGAACCATCAAAGTGCATATGCCACATATCATCATCTAAATCAATTCTTTCCAAAGGAATAGTATCCCCTTCATCAAAGATGGAATACACTCCTAGGTCTTCATCGATATATTTTACACTAGATTGCAGAACACTCTCTATGTAGGGTAAAATTATTCCCTCTCTAAGGACTATAATATTCTTAACATTCCTAGGATCAGACAAATGCGTCCCTTAGAGTGAGAGGTATCCACCTGTTAAGGCTTTCCAATCCCTTCCCAAGATAATTGAGTAATTGCTTACAAGCATATCAATTACCTGAATGTTGAGGGTTGTTCTTATCTCAGGATGAGCGCATAAAACCATGGTCACATACTTAATCTCGCCTATGGTTGTTTTTTGTAGACTATTATACGAGAGCATGCTTCTGGTGTTTTCATTTGTACAAGACAAGCCTAGCTCTTCCATAATAATCTTTGACATCACACTGGAGCCCGAACCACCATCAATGAGGAAAAAATGGGCAATCTTATCCATAATCTTTACAAAAATATAAAAAGGGGGATTTTTTACAGGGTATCTAAAGTTATGTACACCTACTTTATTTACAGAAGAATTCTCTTTGTTTACCTCTTCAGAAATATTGGCTACAACAAAATCTTTTCCTTCCATGAATTGTTTCAGATGCATTTGTTGTTCAGGGACGACAACCATGTCTAGGAGGGTTTCATCTTCTTTGATGTTGGCCAATTGATTCAATGTATTTTATTTGGAAGAGGGGAGAGGGGGAGTGATTCCTTGACTCTCAGGGACCTTAGGAACCTAGAGCGCAGTAGCAGTCGAGGATGAGTTCGGGCTAGAGGAACTGCGGGGATGATCAAATTTTACCTTGGGAGCATAGGCCTTGTTCCTAGTGTTGATGACCATGACATCCTCTGGCTCTACGAAATATAGGATAGCGATAGCAGTTTCTTGTATTTTACCAAATATATCATCTATGGAACTCTTCTTTACCTCACATGTAGTTTCTTCATGGTGTTCCTCGCAAAAGTTACACCAACTCCAAGGCAAGATAGATTTAGGCTGAAAATTGCTTTCAACTGGATTTCCAAAGGGGGGTGAAAAAGAGGATGAAACTCTAGGGGTGAGAGGGGAGACAATACCCTTATGCTCAAATGCTATCATGCGATTGTTCATATCTTGTACTAGCTGGAAGAAGGTGGACATGTCTGTCTGTCTAATTGATTCTCCCTAGGGAAGACAAGTTCTTTCAAGCTATTCTTCATACTCTGAGCAAGTATGTAGAGTGGAACCGAGATTATAAATGGATTCTTTCTCAAGCCTATGATGGTAGGGAGAAGGAAATTCATTGTA
>SNQJ01S0153976.1:25952-37453 GCA_010110895.2 Picea sitchensis
AACCATTGCCCACATGTTACTTCAATCAACAAATATACTCAAAGTCACATTTCCAAAACTAACAATCAAGTCACACTATCAATGAAGTCACACTATAGTGTTGATTTTATGGCCCTGATTACTCAAAAAGGTATGGTGATTAAACTCATGGTGTTATGACTCTGCAAGAAAAGTAAATATGAAAATAATGCAAAGTCCTAACTTTAACTTTTAATGAATGATATGCTTCTAAAAACGATGCAATTTTCAAATTCAACTCTGCAATTCAGAAGAAAAAATGCAATCTTTCACTATGTGCACTAAGCTAATGATAAAAACTCAAAGGAAAAAAATGCCAAGCAATGAAAAATGCCTATTTTTTTTGTATTTTCAATATATCGAAACTGAAAATGCATGGACTGAAAGAATAACTTGATATATAACCCTACTATGTACAAAAAAGAGATAACTCAAGCAGGATACCAAGCAACGCAACACCCATCCCAATGTACAAGGACAATAAAAATGAAAAGATGAAGAGAAAGACTTTGCCTAGAAATTCAACCAAAAGAGGGTTTCTTGTCATCCCACAAGCACTCAACAGGCACTATAGAGACCTAAGAAGGCTCAGGAAGCATCAAATCCCACCTAGCAAACACTAAACCAAGAAAATAGGCAGGGAAAAGAGGTGTACGTCACTGTTCAAGAAAACAGAGTGTATATATGCATCTTGCAGTGAGATAGCCTGTGTGTATATGTGATTGTCAAGGCAAAAGACGCATATATGCTTTGAAACAAGGCCAGGCAAGGGAGAAAGGCTGGAAACTCAGACCCAGAGTGAAAAGGAGCTGTCAAGTAATGATACAACAAGAATCATAATAGAAACAAGAGCAATATAAGGAGAAAAGTACTTCAAACCCTAAGACAGAAGATTCATCCCTAGTATGGTCGCCAATTCTGTTACGAGGAAAATATCTCTATGGCTAGGGTGAACCACAATACATGGAAATGACTGCAGAAATCAAATCTATCCCAACAACATGCTATATAAACCAATGTGCAAGCAAGATAAGAAAGAGGCCTACCTCATCCAGATGTTTGATGATGTCCACCATTGAGCACTTTGACCCAAAGCTATATACCTGCAACAAGTTCTCAAAAAACAAGCAAAAACAAGCATATGGTGGAAATATAAAAGATTAGCACATTAGATAACATAATCCATCAATATATATAACAAATATGCCCATGGATAATAATTCATATATTTGAAAGATATCATTTGGACAGGAAAGAAATATTTCTATTAATCATTGTGACCAAATAACAATTATTGTGTATTTAACTAGTTCATTGTTGATAATCAAATATCCAACAAAGTGCCATCACAAGACAATATGCATTCCACACAATCTGTAAAGGGGTTTTGTTCCTTTCATTTATATAGTTTGCATCTTATAACAACCTTCAAATAGTAACCACTCCCACTCTGTTAACCATCAAAATCAACCATTTCCCACACATTACTTCAATCAACAAATATACTCAAAGTCACATTTCCAAAACTAACAATCAAGTTACACTATCAATGAAGTCACACTATAGCGTTGATTTTATGGCCCTGATTACTCAAAAAGGTATGGTGATTAAACTCATGGTGTTATGACTCTGCAAGAAAAGTAAATATGAAAATAATGCAAAGTCCTAACTTTAAATTTTAATGAATGATATGCTTCTAAAAACGATGTAATTTTCAAATTCAACTCTGTAATTCAGAAGACAAAATGCAATCTTTCACTATATGCACTAATCTAATGATAAAAACTCAAAGGACAAAAATGCCAAGCAATGAAAAATGCCTATTTTTTTTTATTTTCAATATATCGAAACAAAAAATGCATGGACTAAAAGAATAACGATTACTGTTCATGAAATTAATTAAGTGATCCATAAAACTTTCTGGGAAAAGAGATGCACCAACCATCAATCATTGTAACCAAATAACAATTACTGTGTATTTAACTAGTTCATTGTTGATAATCAAATATCCAACACAGTGCCATCACAAGACAACATGCATTCCACACAATCTGTAAAGGGGTTCTGTTCCTTTCATTTATATACTTTGCATCTTATAAAAACCTTCAAATAGTAACCACTCCCACTTTGTTAACCATCAAAATCAACTACTGCCCACACGTTACTTCAATCAACAAATATACTCAAAGTCACGTTGCCAAAACTAACAATCAAGTCACACTATCACTGTAATAGGGCCTGCAATTTAGAATGCAATGATATTCGTTAAACATATATGGAGGTAGTAAATCCAATAATCCATATTAAATTGAAAAATACAAATTGACATTTAAAAAGACAGACAACAACCACCCTTCCAACATAAGCTATGCACATAATAATTCAATCATGCAAGTGTAATTCTGTCACTATATAAGCCCAATTCCATGTGACTTTAAAAGATGGGCCATCCATCCAACATGACGAGGTGTCAAAAACATTCCTATATTCATAAAACAAATAACTGGATTGCCACAAAATTGTTCTTAAAACCTTGTGACTATTTCTGAGTGTGGAACCCAAGCTATCCATATGATACATAGTGTGCAACCACCAAAACACCACGATGCAACATCTCCAATTTAAAAAACCATACACATAGTCACAGTAATAACTGAACCCATCATGCTAAGCCAACACCCTAATACAATATTCCTTCGATTTAGTCAAACTGTAATCAACTATGTTGTGTAAAACTCAACTTATACATCAGACAATTCTAAGCATACAATGGATGCAGTTTCTACAGTCATCCTGGTTGTAATAACCATTCGACCCCAAAATAAACTAACATTTACAATGACCATTTATTCATTGTGTAGAAACACCAGACCTATGAATGCAATATGTGTGAGCATTATTTATCAATCGTAACTAATGCCAAATCAAACATCCAAATAATCTTAGTGCAAAAGACAGTGACAATGTATCAACCAATTAACCAATTCAATGCAGATATTATACTTGGACTGTTGAAACCATCAATAACCGACCTACCATGCTATGGCAACCACACATACTCACGCATTGACGTGAGGCGAGGCTGCAACTTCCTCAAAAGACAATATTGGGTTATCAACCATAAGAGGGAAACTGTGTTATTTCGAACTATCCAATTATCGATGCAGGGTTTCCATTTTAATAACACATGCAATGGCTAGATATTAAAATCTACACGATTGTCACATAGCCAATTGGGTGAGCCTGCATTTAAATTAATCGAGAATACATTTCAATCCACAATAACCCATAGTAAACCTGACAGGCCCGATAGTCTTCTCTATAAAACCCTCAGACTGGAGGAGTTAAGTGTTTGCTTCCGAGCCAGCACTAGAGTCGGTTCCTTTCAATGGTAAAACCTCCGAGACTAATGACACATACACAGAGAACACCACAACTTACTTCATGGACATAGTGATGAAAACATGTGACAAGAGAGGCCATAACAGAGGAACACGGTTCTACCTTATCCTGGTAATGATACCTAACACACGCAGGGTATAACCCTCATGACTCCTTAGTTAAACAACCACATTGTTGAGGTGAAGGCAAGGCTGAGAAGGAATAACATAACTCACTGCGCGACCCTTGGTAGTAAAAACAACCCAATGGCCAAATGTACAGTGCACGACGACACAAACGCTTCAATCATTAAACCCCATAAAATCCCACAGAATGGATACAACAATACAAAAGCATGAAGATAACCCACCAAGACCAACAAGGATAAAAAAGGTATTTTGTGACTGTCAACGCCCATGATAACCAATAACACTATGACTTCAACATCATTGCAGAGAAAATCATCAACGTTTCATTTTACAATCACAATTTTACATAGTTGCAATGCTTAAGGAAGGCACAAACCAATACAATTGAGACAACATCCATTTCATAGCTAGAGCAGACTCATGAAGGGACAAAAAATACATACATGTAATCGAATGCCTTAAAATGCAAGTTGGCGGAGCGGTTTCTCCCTACTAAGAAATCATAGCATAACCAATGCAACAATGTTTGAACAATAACCGGAGTAGGGTGGCGACCAATGGAAGGAGTAAAGTTGATGTGTAGTAGATGCACATCACCTCCACACTACAAGTTCATTCAATTATTAGTACGCGTCAACTACTAATCAACAAATAATCCACTTTGAACCATGCATCGAGACCAACAACCTTTAATTTCCAAGAGCGCCACCCACATCACATATTACCATCTCCACTATACATAAATGCATGTCAACTATGTTCTATAAAACCTCAATAAATCACATGGCTATCATATGTTATCTAGGATTTGCCACAATCGTTTAAATGCATATAGTATAGCATGTTAGCATAGGATAGTTTCTCCTTTTAATTTGGGTTCACATTGCTTAATCTCCATTTAATTTCCTTTCATTTGTTGTTACTAACATATGTTTCTTGCAAGTGTCCCAAGTAATAGATCCAAGAACATACAACAAAACATCAGTATAAAAGTTGAGCTTGGAACAACAAGGGGACCATGTATAATATGCCTAATCCATTTTCCAATAAAATAAGATATTGTCAACCATGAAAGCAGTATTGAACAGTAGCATAACATCAAATAATCACCAGATTTGATCTTCAATCTAAAAGGGGGTCCCACCTACTACTATTATTTATCTTTTATAATAATAGGCTTTAGCAAAACTTTGAGGGAAAAACTTCGTTGCAAATTTAATCGTCAACAAACTAGCGACTCCACAGGGAATTTTTTTTTCAATAGATTTAGAACTGAGAACTCGGGGTTTTATAGACCAAGAACAATAACTTTAGAAGATGTAGCTAGAATAATTATGCAACAGGGGGAAGTGAATGGATATAATGGAAAAATGACTAAGAATTTGGGAATAATTTATGAAAAGTGATAAGTATGAGGGGTTTTACCATTGTATGCATAATCATTCAACTGGAATTTGCTCCTAACTTCCAAGGAGGAAAATTTTTAGACTTTCTCTTAAAATCTCAATGGATGAAGAAATGGAAAGAAGAAGCAGGAAATAACCAATTCCTTTTAAGACAACAGTGGAAATATGTAACAATTTCAAGGGCCCTTCATTGGAGATATCATAACAACTGTGTAAGCTTGATTGTTATTGGCTAACAATTCTTTGCAGGAGTGTCATTGTGGAAGAATTGATCCAACATCCTATTTGACCAAGTTAACTAATGATAATAAGAAACAAAACCACGACGGAAGTAAAATTGCAAAAACTAAAACTACAACAAGAAAATACAGAAATGAAACACAACAAGAAAAAAAAAAACTTAACTCAGAAGGCAGAAATCAAAGTACTATAAAGCATAGAAGAAGAGCACAAAAACAATGAAAGAAGAACTAGGCTACTAGTATACAGAAAATCCAATCAACATTAGAAATTTTCATGCCAACCCCTCTCAATACTTCAAGCGAGGACTGTTAGTGATGTAGGAAACAATTGTCTCTGTAATTCCCTTAAAATGTATGAGTTAGTGTCCAAGACAAAAGTAATTTGGAAAGTACCCAACACTTGAAATTCTGATGTAATTATCAGCCCTTTGACGCACATGATTAAATCATCAAGATAAGCATGGAGACTGACCAATTCATTGAAAGTTTTGTGTATAGGCCTTTTAAAGGTGGTACTTGCATCAAATAAGCCAGAAGGTAGGCATTTGTAAGACATAGTATTGTAATTAGTAATAAAAGTGGTTTTCTGAACATTTTCCCCTTCTACCTTGATTTTATTGTAACCTAGAAAAGTAATGTCTTCAATTGTAACTCTACAACCTACTGCAGAATCATTCTTGTATGGATGGGGGGGGAGGATTTCTCATAATAGACTGACTGAAGGTGTGAAGATGAATGCACGTTCTAGTATGATCTGTGATCTTTGAAACAGGTACCCAATTTGGAACCTGTTTAGGGTGGACTAAAAAAATAATCCTAGACCTTAGGAAATTTCCCAACTCCTTTTGAAAGGGTGCTTCCAGTGCAGAGTTAATAAGTTATTGTTTTTTCCTAGATAGTTTCGTAATATGCTGAACAAGACCAGGATCAAAACCATGAAAATCCTCATAAGACCAAGCAAAAACCTTTTGAGATTCACCGAGTAGCTCGATGGACCCCATCTCTTCTTTATCAGAACATTGAACTTTTATTTTAACATTCGTTGAAGAATCAAGTGTCCTAATGTTCAAGGGGCTGGTTTCAACCACCTTCTTTCATAACTCCTCATCTTTCTATTTTTCTTTATTACCTACAACACTCGATGAAAACGAACTCTCAAGAGGAGTCAAGCCCTCGGGAATATTATTATTTTCTATGGATACAATCTCTTCGGGCTTAAGAGGTTTATTTTGAATGGTAGCACAAATGATCTCATCGTTAGGGAGGGCCTTCCAAGATCTTTCATTGTCGAGAATATATGGATGATGTAGAGATTGGAAAGTACAATCAGGCCTGAGAGGCAAAAGTTGTTGATTGGGAGAGGCTGCAAGGACAACTAACCGATCAACAATTGAATTCAACTCCCTCTTAACATGAGTGATGTTGAAAGATAGAAGGTTTGAGACAAGTGCCCAAACAGTTTTGGAGTATCGTTCCATCAACCTGTTGCTAGGAGAGCATATCTTACATATCAGGTTCACAACAAGCTCAGAATTTCCGAAAACTGAAAGGTGGCCACAACCAAGATTAAGGGCATTCTCAATGCCTAATAATAAAGCTTCAAATTTAGTGACATTGTTTGTACAAGAAAACTCTAACCTGTACGACAGATTATGAATTTTTCCTATAAGGGAAACCAAGATAATGACAGCCCCTCTACCCTCATTAGAGTGTGAACCATCAAAGTGCATATGTCACATATCATCATCTAAATCAATTATTTCCAAAGGAATAGTATCATCTTCATCAAATATGGAATACACTCCTAGGTCTTCTTCGATATAGTTTACACTAGATTGTGGAACACTCTCTATGTAGGGTGAAATTATTCTCTCTCTAAGGACTATAATATTCTTACCATTCCGAGGAATTGATAAATGCGTCCCTTAGAGTGAGAGGTATCCACTTGTTAAGGCTTGCCAATCCCTTCCCAAGATAATTGAGTAATTTCTTATAGGCATATCAATTACCTGAATGTTNTCTTATCTCAGGATGAGCGCATAAAACCAAGGTCACATCCTTAATCTCGCATATGGTTGTTTGTTGTAGACTATTATATGAGAGCATGCTTCTGGCGTTTTCATTTGTACAAGACAAGCCTAGCTCTTCCATAATAATCTTCGACATCACACTGGGGCCCGAACCACCATCAATGACGCAAAAATGGGCAATATTATCCATAATCTTTACAAAAATATAAAAAGGGGGATTTTTTACAGGGTATCTAAAGTTATCTACACCTACTTTATTTATAGAAGAATTATCTTCGTTTACCTCTTTAGAAATATTGGCTACAACAAAATCTTTTCCTTCCATGAATTGTTTCAGATGCATCTGTTGTTCAGGGATGACAACCATGTCTAGGAGGGTTGCATCTTCTTTGATGTTGGCCAATTGATTCAATATATTTTATTTGGAAGAGGGGAGAGGGGGAGTAATTCCTTGACTCTCATGGACCTTAGGAACCTGGAGCGCAGTAGCGGTTGAGGATGAGCTCGGGCTAGAGGAACTGCGGGGAGGATCAAATTTTACCTTAAGAGCATAGGCCTTGTTCCTAGTGTTGATGACCATGATATCCTCTGGCTCTGCAAAATATAGGACAACGATAGTAGTTTCTGATATTTTACCAAATATATCATCTATGGAACTCTTCTTTACCTCACATGTGGTTTCTTTGTGGTGTTCCTTACAAAAGTTAGACCAACTCCGAGGCAAGATAGCTTTAGGCTAAAAACTGCTTTCAACCGGATTTCTAAAGGGGGGTGAAAAAGAGGATGAAGCTCCAGGGGTGAGAGGGGAGACAGTACCCTTCCGCTCAAATGCTATCATGCAATTGTTCATATCTTGTACTAGCTGTAATTGGGCAGACATGTCTGCCTGTCTAACTCATTCTCCCTAGGGAAGACAAGTTCTTTCAAGTTGTTCTTCATAGTCTGAGAAAGTATGCAGAGTGGAACCGATATTATAAATGGATTCTTCCTCAAGCCTATGATGGTAGGGAGAAGGAAATTCATTGTAATAATGCATGAAAGTATCTTGGTTCTGAGGATAGATAAGTTCTGAGATTTGATTGTATAATTTGGTGAAACGCAAGTTGAAATACTTGATGGTCTCACCATATTTATAGGTGACGTTATTGTATTCCCTTAACTTCTCAGTAGGGCTTTTAGATTTCCCATAAGTGGATCAAAACCAATAGATAAACTCCTCCCAAGTAGACAAAATCTTAGGAGGGAGGTCAAAGAAGTTGGCCACAACCTTTCTTTCCAAGGAATTGATGAACAAGTGCATGCAGGTGTCATTGTCGTTGGCCCCTATGTTATGAAAAGAATTTTAAAATGCCACCAAGTGTTCATTTGTACTGACAATGTTATTTCCTGAAAATTTAGGCAAGGTCTCTTTAAACTTCGGAAGTGGGCGAGTAGAAGGTGGTAAGTTAAGAGGGGAGGACACATGCCATGGTGTGGTTGTGGAATCTTCTTCAAACTGAAAAATCCCATACTTTTTAATGACTTTGGTGGGGTTTGTGGTAGATTGTAAAGGGACATTGTGACTATATAAGCTACCAATCATTGATGACGATGAAGATTGAGAAGATGGAGCACTTCCAATGCCACCATAGCCTCCACTAGATGCCATCCAGTGGATAGTAGGTGAGGCAAAGAAACACAAACTAGATGAATCAGATAAAGTTCTCCTTAGAGCACTTTGTTGGGCAGATAACACAATGTTTCTCTTTCCTATTTCAGCAATAGGATTGATTTCAGGTAACAAGCCTCTTCTTCTTCTACAAGCACCAGAGTTTAAGGACATGAAAGAAAGGAAAAAACTTGAAGAAACAAAAGGGTTACTGTTGATTTCTAGGCTATCTATGTCTAGCCTCCAATTGTTCTTGAGTACTAATATCTCATTCAATTTCTGCCCAAGAACGGTTAAGCTCAGCACGGGTCTTGGCAGTGTCTAAAATAGTATGAAACAAGTTCAAAGCAATGTTGGTCTGGTCTTGGAGACCAGGCTCATGATTGGGCTGCCTTGCAACAGGCACAGTCATTAATAGTAAAACAGTAAAAGAATCAATTTCAGAAAAGAAAGATGTATCGATGAAAATCGAGTATAAAAATTAACGGGAGAGATATCAAAGATCTCCTCAGTATGGTCGCCAAATAAATGTTGAGGAAAAGATATGAAATGATATTACTCAAGCATTTTCAGATTTTTCTTGGCTAAAGAAAAATAGACGGGAATATCACAATATTCTTATAGCCAACAAAAATAACATCCTAACTCACAAGTATTAATTACAAGTTCTTAGGCTAGTCTTTTATCAACAAAAAGCTTGTTGGAAATTCACTTTTTATGTAAGTTTCTGAACATATCAGTTGCTGAAATAAATGTAAAGATAGAAGAAAAGTCACCAAGATGATAATCAAGACAGATGAGACATAAATAAATCCTTTATTTCATTCAAATTCACCAAAGAGTCATTTTCCTTACAAAATCTCATGCAAAAATTTTGGACCAAAGTCAAACTTAGACATCCCCGATGGAACATAGAAAATGACCTCTGACAGAAAACCAAAACTGAACTCTAAAATGTGGATCAACTTGCCACAAATTGTTTCCCACTTGACTCTATACAATAGCCTTTGTTAGTCATGAAAATTAATTCACAAACAAACAAGTCTACACAGACTATCAAAGATAGATCAACACCTCTGAAAAACAAGTGTCTGAATTATGTAATTCAGCCCTGAATATTGTTGTCTACAATAAGACCCTACTATCATAAAAGAGAATTAGTTTTGTGATGAATAATGAATGAATGAAAACTAAATTATCTCAACATAAACTCAAAGAACAAACCTTAGTATGCTTCTGCTTTTATCCTCTTATTGTTCCCCCCTTTCCTTTTTCTTTTAAACAAATTAGAATTGGTTGAAGTAGTTGAACCAACTCGTTAGTTAAGTTAATTAAAAGACTCAACTAACTTTTAGTTAGGGGAAAAAGTACTAATCATAAGAAGGGTTATAATTAAATAATAACTAGTAGGTGGGACCCCTTGTGACTCCCATTAGCTTATGATAATCATAACATAACTATTAGTTAAGAAAATCACACCTCTTTGTGACTCCCATCCATATATTCACCTTTGTTAGTTTAGCTCATGATATTTTGAATAAAAAACATTACTCATATATCCACAATAAAACATATTGTCCAAACATTCCTGAAGTCAACTTTCACCAATAATAGATAAAATAAAACTCAAAAGCCATATTTCCTAGTTGTGAGGCCTACTTTCCTTTGTTGATGCTATCATCTTTTAGTCCTCCTCTTTGACAGAGGCGTAATAGGCCTATGTTTTTAGCCTTTTATTTGAATATCTCATCCCTACATTTGTGATTGATTAGCAAATGATCTTTTAATTAACCATACATGACAACTCTTTTAAACTATGTAATAGATTTTGGCTCAACAATATATCAGACTCATGCAATCCAATCCATACAAATTGTTTTATTGTTTATCAATGAGTAGGGGGTGAAAACAGGTTATGGGATATGCAAGGGGTTTGTATTGAGCGAAAAATGATATAATGAGGGGGAAAATAACATGGTTATTGCTCAATGATAACAACAATCAACTATGAAGAAAACCAATAAAACACCATTGTAATCCAAACAAGACACTACCACTTTCAACTTCTTTAACACCGAAATTCTCTTAACTGTAATCAATCTCAAAATAAGGAGTGAAAAAAATGAATATGGGAAGGTGATGGAATCTGTAATTAGAGGAAAATGAAATAATGAAAGGGAAGAAGAACGATTACTGTTCATGAAATTAATTAAGTGATCCATAAAACATTCTGCGAAAAGAGATGCACCAACCATCAATCATTGTGACCAAATAACAATTATTGTGTATTTAACTAGTTCATTGTTGATAATCAAATATCCAATATAGTGCCATCACAAGACAATATGCATTCCACACAATCTATAAAGGGGTTATGTTCCTTTCATTTATATATTTTGCATCTTATAACAACCTTCAAATAGTAAGCACTCCCACTCTGTTAACCATCAAAATCAACCATTTCCCACACGTTACTTCAATCAACAAATATATTCAAAGTCATGTTTCCAAAACTAACAATGAAGTCACACTATCACTGCAATTGGGCCTGTCATTTAAAATGCAATGATATTCGTTAAACATATATGGAGGTAGTAAATCCAATAATCTAGATTAAATTGCAAAAT
>SNQJ01S0153977.1:10004-32731 GCA_010110895.2 Picea sitchensis
CGATCAATGGTGGTGGTTTCCTCCAGAAATCCACAAAACAGTAAGGTCGGCTCTCCTCCTCCTCTGGAAACTCTCAACATCAAATCATAACAATGCATAATGAGGAATTAGGTCAAATTCCTCCTTTTATACCTTTCCCAATCTAATTCACCATTGACCTCACTTAAGCTAGGAGTTTTTCCTCCTAAAGTGATTAATTAATTAAATTAAGTCCCCCTTTAACACCTTTTCATTCTAATTCTTTGTTGGCTTAGGCTTAAGTGACTTTTCCTAAGTATTTTGGCTTAATTCATCGTTTAGCCATCAATTCCTCCTTATTTCTCCATCTTGTTCCCTGTTTTTGCCTGACTATAGTCTACGAGAACATATAGACTACTAAGTCACTCCCTGCTGGCCTACTCTTGGGAATGGGACATCACATTGATTGCACCTTTCTCGTTCATATGCTTATGTCCTAGAGTCAACATCATCTTCTTGTATAATTCTCCATCTGAATCTTCCACTACAATACCTGCATAAAATTGTTTCTTGTAGGAGGGACACCTCCATCCAACAAGACACATGTACTTGTAATTACATGCTTACAAAATATGTTTCTTGTTGGATTGTACAATATCCAACAAGAAAAACCATGACCTTGGTTTGACAAACTTAATTGACACACCAATTCCATGATTTACATAACTTGAACTTGACTTTTAACTTTGACAATTCAAATGAATTTAACTTTACTTTACTTTCACTCCATTCTGACACATTGTCAACAAATTATTATGTAATGACTTATGATAAATTTAATCCTTGGGTGGGTAACACCATCATACACCTTTTTTCATGAAACAAATTATACATCAATGACTTTACTCTACACCTTTTTTCCTAAAACAAATTATACATCAATGACTTTACTATTCATTTACTTACAACCTAATAGCAATAATCTTGGCTTTTGACTCACTTTCATTTACTTGAGAGAGCTCTCTCCATTTCATAATTACTTTGGCCATTTTTCAAGGCTTCATCAAATAGACTTTACATAACTCTATTGCCACTTGTAACTCAATAACAATACTAGTGACAACTTTCTTACAGCTCATTTGCTATAATTTAAACTTCATTTGGATTTTAACTATTGTTGCGAGATGTTTTCGTCAGTGGCTGGAGGATGCGCATCTGTAAGTGACACCAATACCTATATTTTGAGCATAACAATGTGGCAACCTCCTCCTTCACATGGCAACTTGAAGGTCCTCAAGTGTTACTTGAACATCACCATTTCTATCTAGCTCGTCAAAGAATTGCCTACCTTCAGATTGAGTGTATCTAAAGAAGTATTTATCAACAATTGTTACTGATAGGTTAAATATCTCAGTCGTAAGTCTTTGTGCAGGATTGCTTTCAACTTCATTAGTTGTAATCGCCTAGCCTCTGTTCTCTTCTTTTTCGATTAGTAATGGAAGCATTAGTTACAAATTCATTGAGAAAATCATTACACTTGAATATCGTGTAGTAAGAACCGGTAAATTATAACAACATATGCCCTTTCAAAGAAGAGTGAAACTATGACAAAATAGAAAACTACAACAACAACAATAGATCATAACCTCTTACATCAACCTCATTGTAACTATGCCTTTGCTCTTGTAAATTTCAATCGGCATAAGCGACCATGAGCATCTCGTCTTTTCTTCTTAACAGGTAGGATTAAGTATGCTCTCCATCACTCAACTTGACTCCAACTCTGCTAGCATGTCCTCATAGTCATCGCAGGTATAGTCATCCCAGGTTTTTCTCAACAGATCTTCATGAATTTCTCAACAAATCTTCATATCGTTATCATTATCGTTATCATTGCTCATTTATCCTCATCTCTCACTCTCACATAGATTTTATGGAATTAGTGTACCCCATTACAAAGATTATCATTTAATTAATTATGAATTTTTCAACAAATCTTCATATAGTTATCATTGTTCATTTATCCTCATCTCTCTCTCTCACATAAACTTTATGAAATTAGTCTACCTCATTACAAAGATTATCATTTAATTAATTATTCATGATCACAAGTAGGAGTTATATCATACTCCCCCACTAATGAATACTTGTGATCCAATAAACCTTCTTCAACTCTTTTTTGAATTGGTTCCATTTCCATCTTGTTTTTTTTTCCTTCATCTTCGTCTTCTACAATCTTCTGTCTTCTTTCTTCTCCATCCTTAATATTCTTTCTCTTGTACCTACAAACATAAACATTGTTGAAATCCATATAAAAAAGTAACCATCCACCAAAATACATGGGTTCTCAACAACTTTATCTCAGATCTCTAGGAAACTCTTTCTCATACATGGTTCATCAATCATTCTTCCATAGCATATATGCATATCTTTACCTTTATGCTCTCTACATCACCACCATCATCATAATCCTCATCTTGGGTTTTTGACATACCCGTAGCCAAGCTGCATCACATGACATTCATTGTATAATGTATTCACCTGTGGAAAATCCACGGATACAAGCTAAACAAATCCTAGGTTTGGGTGTCCTTCTCTCTATTCATATTTGTGAGCATATGAAGTGAATGGGAATCTTGGGTACTAAATTGTTGGGCTTCTAGTTATTTTTCCGATTCCATTGTAAATTGATGAGAATTTGTTGGGCTTGTAGTTCTTCCCAATTTCATTGTAAATTGATGAGAATTTGTTACAAAGTAGATGGATGAATTATTCAGAATTATCTTGGACTAAAGAGTAAAAACTTACCTGTAGGTAAGGTAGTAAATGGTTCAGTGATGCATATTCTTTTAAAAATAAGTTTGTTCGTCCTTGGCTTGGGCTAACTTTAAGCATCATGCATTGAGCCAATCATTAGCTCACTACTTGGTGCATCATGTTTGTTTGATGGTGAATAGTTTGTATCGAGGTAGCGAGCCAATGATTAGCTCAGTGCATGGTGCTTAATGTTAGTTGGTTGACATGTTGGGTGCAACCACCTAAGAAGGGGTGGACACCTATTCTTGGCTCTGAATATCTAATCCCAAAATAATATCTCCTTAGCTCGGGCCACTCAGAATTAGGTTTCCTTATAATTAATTAATCATTTGGCCATTTGTATAATGTTATTGGAATGTTTATTGAGAAGATTGTTTGCAATAATAAGAGTGGATTTGGATCATTATTGAGCAGTTGCGTGGAATTTGTGGATTAAAAATCACCATAAAAATTGAATTCTTCATCATTGTTCCTTTGGCATTTTGTTTTGAATGGAAAATTCTATATGTTGTTTTCATTATGAGAAAAGAAACATGATGTGTGGTTGTGCTCTTGATTGTAGTAACAATTTGAGAAAAATGTTATCTTTCTAGCTATAGTATCATCAAGCTTTGAATGGAATTGTACTAAATAGTGACAATATACTTTTACTGCAGCTACCAACATCACAAATACATATGTGATGACACCTGGAATATTCATTACGAAGAGTGTGGTTTGCTCATGATGGTATGGTTAAACCTTCTCTCTGTTGTTATATTATGGATAAGATTATGATTTACGTCTCCATTATGACAACAACAATGCCATTGTTGAAGGTTGATGTAATTCTTAAGATGGCAATGCATGTTTATCTTATTGATTTTGTTGAAGGTTGATATAATTCTTAAGATGGTAATGCATGTTTGTCTTATTGATTTTTGGGCTGATTGGTTGAAATTACTTTCTATTCTCTCATTGAGCACTTATTAACCTTATAATGTAAACTTGGATGTAGACATCGATTAAGCATTGTTGGCTCATGGGAATGCATATGAATTGCATGGCATGATGGTCAAAGTGATTCACCTTTGTGATGTATTCGTATATGATGTTGTAAGAAGAGATTTCTAGAACGAGTCTTGCTTTGATTGAGAAAATATCATTACTCTCTTGCTCTTATAATTTAGACATTGTCCTTATGGTCATGTTGTAGCCATAGTAAAACCAACTGAGGTATCTTTAAATAAGACATTGTTCCTTCAAATTAACATTGGCTTTTGAGAGATTGATACTCCAAGCAATGTTCTTGAAGTAACAAAAGATGTTCATGATATTGTACAAAATCATTATCATGTGAATGATTCGGCTTGATCCTCTTAGAGCATCAAAAGAGTTGAAATCTTAATGGATAGCAAGCAAAAAAATGGTAAATAACTTGACGACATGATGGATGTCTAGTGTAGAGGAAAATGCATATGCTTGAGAACATGGTAAAGGTTGGATGGATGATTTGCTTATGGTTGATGATAGAAATCTTGCATAATGTTATTGATGATTTGACATTGTGTTGACTTGTTGGCTTTATAAGTGATGCTCTTGTACTAATTGCTAATCATAGATGGATTATGTGTCTTTCTTATATTGTTGTTTTGTTATTTGTGTTTAAAAAAATAGTCATCTATTGATGGTTGTGTGACGACTTAACACTAAGGGTGCTACACAACCAATCATGTAACTACCATGTGCAAAGCAACGAAAGCTTGAACCAATTGGTAATGCCTTGTCGACATCCTCACATCACTAATTAGTTTATCATAGATCTAATATCAACACGTTGCAACAAGCGAGGTGAAAGAAGGGACTCCATATACCATTAAAACAAGAGATGTAAAAATTGTGAAATAAAACCATACTCAATACAATATCGTCAATGTGCACACATGTAGCTACTAACATGTTTTTATTGTGCAAGTACTAATAGAGTGTTGTCAATCTCATGATAATTCAATCAACAACCATAGTACCATCATATGCCAAGAAATATTACCATTGAAATAATGCCAATCACATGAGCATATATGCATAATAAAGAGAAGCATGAACAAGAAATAGTACCATATGATGACATGATCAACATAAAGATACATCCCTATGACATGATCAAAATAAAGGTACATCCCTAAAACACCAACATGATCAATATAAACTATAGAAAGTAATGACAATACTTGAGGAACCATTTCACTACACTAGGTCATCAATTAAAACATTTCCTTATGTGCAATTAGATGATGGGACCTGTTTTGGGTTAATTTAGAACAAAACGTGAATATAAGTGACCATGATGAAGCAAGAGTCTAGATGGGCTCAAATTGAAGGGTTATACTCATTTCAGGGTAGATTATGGATTAGAAAATAATAGGGAAAAATCAAAACACTTAGATTTTAGTATCATTGATCATAAAGGGATAAAAAAATCCTATCATAGGAAAACCAACCAAACAACTCTTAATTGGAAATATAAAAAATACAATGAAATGCTAGCATAAATGAAATACAATGAAAACCTAGAAAATAATTGCATGGAAACTACATTACCTTACAATGATAAGGAATGAGGGTTTGACCTTACATAATATTCCAAAACTCCCAACAAAAGAACATATCCAAAACTCCAACAATAACAATTCCATCAAACACTCAAGAGAAGGGGAGACTCCATAATTAAAAACCTTACAAATAATAAAAAAACAAGTGCAAGCAATCTATAATAAGACATGATAATGGAAGAAAAAACATCAAGTAGATTCAATAAATGATACATGCAAAAGGGAAGGAGCCATTAACATCGTTTCTTGAGGTAAGAAACCCTCTCTTCTCTCTCTCATCTCCCACACCAAACAAAAGAAAACATGGAGGTAATAAATCATAAAGGTTATTTTATGAGGAGTAGGCTAGGTTTTTTAGTTGAGTTTTTTTTAATTGTTTTATCAATTACTTTTTATCATATTTTTTTTTCTTTTGTTTTTAGTTTAATTTATACCATATTACGAATGCTTAACTTATAACCATAAACATTTTTTTTCCTACAAAGATGAAGCATACAATTTTTTGCACTTATTTAATCAATTCCATAATATTTTTAACATAATCATGATTATTACAAACTCAATAAGTCATACATACACATGATTATTTGACATCCTCTATAATGGATATCAACACATGGGTGACAAAGTACCTAGCATTTCCCAAAAAAAAATGATGAAGACCAATTGGAATATGCTCCTTTCTCCACCCCTTTGCACTATCATTGGATGCCAAATTGAGATTGTTCACTCGACCATGTTGGAATATTCTCTTTTTGATCTACATGATATTTTCATGGGCGGGGAGAGGAAAGTATAACCAATATTTTTTCTTAAAAAATACTCAACTACACACCAAGTATAACCCACACACTTCATTACACAACTACACACCAAGTATATTTGCACACATGATTACCAAAAACAAAGATCTTTATATACACCTCATTTTTCTAACTTTAAAAAAGCTACTCACCATGAATACCCATGTTTTATATTAGTTATTCACTTTGACACTAAGACACTCAGTTGTACTAGAAACATTGATCATTTCTCAATTTTTTTGTTTTATTTTCACTCGCCAAAAGTGTCACATAAATTTTCCATTATATCTATTTTAAATCCTAATTTTCTACATACGTCNGTTATTCACTTTGACACTAAGACACTCAGTTGTACTAGAAACATTGATCATTTCTCAATTTTTTTGTTTTATTTTCACTCGCCAAAAGTGTCACATAAATTTTCCATTATATCTATTTTAAATCCTAATTTTCTACATACGTCTCCATTTTATGTTATAATATTTAATATAACATTTATTTTTATAATATATTATTAAAAATCATAATTATAATTTATTAGATAAAATAACAAAAGTCTAACTTTCTCCTAAGTAACTTTGCTATCAATTTAATTAACATAAGGGGTGTTATAGGTTAAAATCCATTAAACAATTATCAATAGGTTAGGTATTATGTTATGCTCTAATATATCTACATTTTTCAATGTGTTGTATTAGGCGCTCCTAAATTTCCATCGAAATGCAACCACTCCTCTAATATCATCTCTATTGGTTGGTTTAGTCTCCTTCTCTTTGAATTGAGTACCACACACATAAAATTTAATGGCTAAGCAAGAGGTGATACCATATAATATACAAACATAATATAATCACAAACCATCACATAGCACTCCTCCAAACATTAACAATAACCAAAATCATCATAATTTCAAATGGCAACATACCCTTTAATCTTTTAAATCCCACTTTCACATGTCACTATGATGTGTTCACAACCATATGTATACATATACTCACCACTATGTAAAAAGTGATTAAAAATGCATAAACCAACAGGTCCATAAATACACAATACATAGTAATGCATCACATACTTACTATCCATGCACACACACAATACATAGTAATGCATCACATCCTTACTATCCATGCACACATGCAAAAATACATATATATCAAGTTTGTCCTTACACACACATTTAGAGATATCCAAATTTAGTCAGCCCCACCATGTTGTTGACTCTAAAAAGGTCTCATAGTATCTACTAAAGTTATGATAATACTGTCAAGGTATTTACTTTAGTAAATACATTTTAACCAAACTAAGACCCAATCCAAAGTCCAAAATATAAGGCACGAAAATAATATACCCACATCATTAATATTTTATTCCTATATGTGGAGATGTCAAGATTTAATAAAAAAAATACATTGACCTTACCAACATTAAATCTTACATTCTTATCACACACAGAAACCATTTATCGTCATTCCTCCATCTACACAAATAATCTGACCAGTAATATATGAAGCTGAAGGTAGGCAAAGAAAAGCTACAAGAGATGAAACATCTTGAGGCTCAGCGATGCGCTTTAAAGGAGTACGCTCAAGGATCTTTCTTGCAGTTTCCTCATCTTCTAATAACTGCAAAGAAAATAAAATTATCATAATAAATAAGAAACTAATAGACTATAATTATATTAAAGAAACCGTAAAGAAAATAAAACTATCATAATAAATAAGAAATTAATAAATTATAATTATATTAAATTGATAAATATGAATATTTTGAAAACAAATGAAAGGAAGATTTCTTGATTGAAATTACGTCGGTATCAAAGGGACCAAAATAAAGAGGATAAAGACATTCCATTTACTAAATAATTAAAATTATGATTTTAAACCGAAGCTATGATTAATTATTATCAAAATAATAGTTATTGTGTTTTATGTTCACTACTCATGTCTCAATCATGTAACATTTAAGGTGTGTTTTATGGTCCTAGTGGGTTCTATTTATACATCTTTGGTGGTTGAGCTATGGTTGCATGGGGTCGTAGTAGTCCCTTAACTCATATATTAGAGTAATAAACCTCATTTATATTAGCAAGATAATTGATCACATTTGATATTATTGATATATCTTTTGTGTAATTAAGTAACAATGACCTTATGTTACCCCTCATGTTGGCATGAGTGATAATTGAGTGATTTTTCATCATATGACATATTTTAAGGGTAATTTGTAGGGATGTTGAAGGACTAGAGGTACTAACCTCTTATTTTTGCTTATTTTTGCTTGAGGATGGTGCATTTCGAATGAGCGTAGATGATATTCTTACTTCACCATGATGATTGTATTAGGTGTCTTGGTTCATGTTGCTTTCTTCATAATCACATATGATGAATGGAGGTGACATATTCCTTGATGTTGATAGTTGGTCTTGATATGGTGTGATGGTTATCTTCACGCTTTGGAGTGGCTTGCTTGTGGTGCTAGTACTTCATGGTGTTGCTTCTTGCATTGTTGGTGTGGTATGATGAGATATGATTCTATTGAGCACTTCAGTATTTTACATGCCTATTTACTTTTATGATGGAGCTTAATGAAATAGACAATGGATTCCATGGAGCACTCAACTACTTGCCACTGGATGCTTGTCAGAGAGCACCCTGACTTGTGACATGTCTATTGAGCTCCTATGATGATCCTTGATGTGATATACAATGGATTTTGTAGAGCACTTACCTCCTTTGGACTTCTTGCATATTACTTGTTGTTTTGGTGGAGCTACCTAGGCTTTCAAGCAACATTAACATGATTGGGGAATCATACACTCTTGGTGAGGGAGCCCTGAGGTTCTGCATGTGTATTATACTTTCATAATGATATTAAAAACAATAGGCGCTCATCTCCTTGGCATACTTTGGAGCACCTTGGGGGGTTTGATGAGGATTTTCGTGATCATAA
This sequence comes from Picea sitchensis, assembly GCA_010110895.2. Classification (NCBI taxonomy): domain Eukaryota; kingdom Viridiplantae; phylum Streptophyta; class Pinopsida; order Pinales; family Pinaceae; genus Picea; species Picea sitchensis. The sequence goes on from SNQJ01S0153977.1 coordinate 19,126, forward strand.
GCTATTGGAATCTTGTGATGGAGCACCCTAGCTCTTGGAGTGTCTATTGTACACCTACAATGATACTTGATGAGATAGACAACTATTCCTGCAAAACGCTCACTTCCTTGATGCATTTTTCAACAACTTAGGGTTTCAAGGGTTGATTTTGGCACGGTTGATGGATCACTCTAATTGGACAGAGCGCCCTAGGATTTTTGGTGTCTATCATGGCCCTATGGTCATACTTGATGGTACATACATTTCATCATGGTGAGCGCTCTCTTCTTCCTTGGATTTCCAACAATTGACATAGTTTTTAGATGGTTTTCAACACATTGGTGATGATGAACGACATGGCATTCTTGGTGAGGGTGCCTTGGACTTTGAGGCGTCTATTGAGGTCTTGTGGTCATACTTTATAGAGTAGACACTCAATCCAGGGTATTGTTCCACTTCCTCATGGTTTTTCATGAATCTACTATATAGATGGAAGGGCCAACCCACTCCTAGCTACACATCTAACTCCACTACTAGAACACTTGGCTTCATTATTATGTTTTGAGATTGAAATTGCAATTTTGGATAACTTTATACCTCATTCACATGGAGCGCTCCTTGATTGCACACAAAAATTGATCCTATTGTTCTGAACGGATCAAATTATGAAATATGGGCACCAGATATGGAAACCCTATTGAAGAGAAAAGGACGGTGGCAATATATGAAAGTTGTGATTCTAGATCCAACAGATGACCAAGAGAAGTGCGTTGTTGATGGAAAGAAGGATGAGGCTGTAGGATTAATCACAACCTACATCTCGCGAGAGATTCGATTTCACCTCAGTGGAATCGACTGTCCTCATCAAGTATGGAAGAAGTCGAAGTCGTTATTCGACCTAATCAACGAGAGCCACGTCATGCAGTTGGAAAAAGTGTTGATCTATCTTGATACTCATTCTTTTGATAGAATGGAGGACTATTTGGCGCATGTCAAATAACTCCAGTTGAAATTGGGAGAATGTGGAAAGAACTATCAAAAGAAGGATGGACAACTTATTGAGCTAGTCCTGATGAACTTAAGAACACCATTCGACGTGTTTGTGTCAAATTTCCGCACAAACTGACAAGCACGCAAGGAAGATGGTAAGGATTACACCTTTGAATATTTTTGTGGTCTTTTGATTATTGATCAACACAAACTGCTTGTAGAATGCAAGCTTGGTGGTAAACACGAGGCCCACTTGCTCAAGGGAAAGGGCAAGATGGATCCCAATGATAGAGTACGATTTGATGTCTCAACACAAAAACCTGCATACCATGACTAGAAACCTCAGAGACACGCAGATGCTCCACAACGAAGTCGAAAGAAGAAGACATGTCAGTACTGTGGAAAGATTGGACGTGTGGAGAAAGTTTGTTATAAGAAGCGAGACGATTTGGAGGAGAAGGTTAAATGCCTTGAAGGAGATGTGCTTGATGTACACTGACCCACTAATAATTTCACCTTCCAAGTCGGAACTTCTCAAGCCTTGTTGTCTCATTTTGCGCAGAACGAATGGGTAGTCGACTCGAGGTGCACTCATCACATGGCTAAGGATGCCTCCTTGTTCACATGGTTGGATGAAGCTAAGGAGAGGAAATTCTATGTTGTTGATGATTTTGATCTGGATGTTGTTGGTCAAGGTGATGTTGCTTCTCAACATGGGAAGATTGTTGACATCTATCATGTGCCAAATATCAGTGTCAATTTGTTGTTTGTTTCTCAGCTGACACAAACAGGTAAGATTGTAGAATTTTGGCCAGATCGGTTCTATGTTCGTGATTTGAAGAAAGGTAAGTCGATTGTCACCAGTGAGCTTCTTGACCCGACGGATAGTTTGTACAAGTTTCGTGATACAACTCGACCTGAACCCGAACCGACTACACTTGTTGCTCAAACCGGCAAGTGAAGTCGAATTTGTCATGAGCGACTCGAACATCTGAATTTTTGAAGTCTCCAGGCACTAGAAACTCAGAATATGGTTGATGGTTTATCGAAAGTGTTTCCCCCTGAAGGAGTTTGTAAGGACTGTGTTCTTGGGAAGCATCATCAAGCACCATTCGACTCAGGCAAAGCATGACGAGCACATAACCTACTGGAACTAGTTCACAGTGATGTCTGCTACATCAATCTACCTTCACTCACAGGTGCAAGGTATATTTTGACTTTCATTGATGACTTCTCTCATTTCACATGGGTGTTTTCCCTGAAGAATAAGAACCTTGTCTTTGAGAAGTTCAAGGAGTTTTAGGCCTTTGTTGAGAAGCAATGTGTTCAACCCATCAAATGCTTGAGATCAGACAATGATGGTGAGTATGTAAATTGACCTTTTGAAGAATACCTACTTCAATATGGTATTGACTAGAAGCGGTTGGTTCCTCACACACCTCAACAATATGGCATCGCAAAACACAAGAATCAGATGTTAGTCGAAATGGCTAGATGTATTTTGCAGGTTAAAGATCTACCTCCTCACTTCTAGGTTGAAGCGGTGTATTATGCAAACTATCTACTCAATTGCATCTCGACTCAATCTGTTCCTTCCATGAATCTATTCAAACGATGGTGTGGAAATAAGCCTTCAGTCGACCACCTCCATGTGTTTGGATGTGTTTCCTGGGATCATATTTCTGATGATTGCAAAAAGAAATTGGATGCAAAGAGTCATGCTTGCATCATGATGGGCTACTCAGAAGAGTCGAAATCCTATCGATTGTTTGATCCTGTCAAATGAAAAATCATTATCAGACGTAATGTGCAATTCAACGAGAAGTCTTTTGGCATTAAGGTGTTAAATGTCTCTTATGAATTACTGCAGGATGATCCCTTTGATGTTGTCTCTAACACTGGTTCTCATGTTCCATGCTCCAGTCCTTCAACTAGACAGTCGAACATCCTTCATGTTTTGACTGGATCATCAACCCCTAAGTCGACTACTTTGTTGTCCTCTATTTCGATTGGTCTGCCGACTGAAGACCATCCAACTTCCACTCAACCTGCTGAAGTAAACCATAGTTCACTTGTTTCTTGTCTACCCAGATGGCCTGCAAATACAATTGAAGCTACTAGAGCAGATGTTGGAGATGCCTCCTCTGTTGAAGTCAAAAGCAACATGCCAATGTCGCCTTGATGATTCGTGTACGTGAAACTTCTGACCCTGTTACCTACTCAGATATTTAAGGACGACCTTAATGGGAGCAGGCAATGCATACATAAATTGATTCTTTATCGAAGAATTGAACTTGGGACTTAGTTTCCCAACCGCAAGTTGTGAAGTGTCGATGGGTCTACTGAACCAAATTTACCTTTGAAGGTGTTGTTAAGCGACATAAAGAATGCCTAGTCGCGAATCAACTACATTGAAACCTTTTCCCCTGTCGCAAAGATGAACTCTATTCGACTAATTCTTTCCCTTGCTGATCATTTTGGATGGCAAATCCGTCAGATGGATGTGAAGAGTGTCTTTCTTCATGGAGACCTTTCTGAAGAATTTTTCATGGAACAACCACTTGGTTTTGTGTCAGATTCAAATTTGGTTTGTCGACTCAAAAAGTCGCTTTATGGTTTGAAGTAGGCTACCCGAGCTTGGTGTGCTAAGATCGAGAGTTTCTTTCTTCGACTTGGTTTCAAACCGTGTGAATTTGATCACAACTTGTATGTACTCCATACCAATGGAGACACCTTGATTGTTGTTGTATATGTAGATGACTTACTTATTACTGGCAATAATAATGATCTCATCCTTAGATTGAAGAAACAACTTGTTGACTCCTTTGACATGACAGATCTTGGTACTTTGCATTGTTTTTTGGATCTTCCAAGTATTAACACTATGTGATGGCTTTTTCATTTCTTAGTCTAAATATGTGATGGATCTATTGACATGTTTTAAGATGGTTGATTGCAAGCCTTGTGCTACTCCTTTTCAATTTGGAGTAAAGCTTACCAAAACCTATCAAACTCATGCAACCATTGCTACACTCTATCGATAGTTGGTCGATAGTCTTATTTATCTTACTCATAGTAGACTTGGCATTTCCTTTGTTTTTATTGTGGTTTTTGTTGATATTATGGTAGTTTCGGGAGGTATCAACCTCCATGTGTAACCTCTGACTAGAATAGAATATTTTGAAAGCTAGAAAAACCCTAAACAGATGTGTGAGAACCCTAGAAGACAAGTTGGCTCAATAAAATAATTAATATTAAAGTATTACCGTCCAAAAGGAGAAGTTGGACTAGACGGTTGACAAGGAGCACTATAAATAGAGGGCACTTGAGTTCATTTTCACACACACTCTCACTCAAGATAAGTGGTGCGCAAGTCTAGAGGAGGAGTGCAACTGCAACGACCGCAGTTGGGAACTAGTTTCGGTCTATGGTTTGGGAGTTTTTGCTTGGTGCGTTGTCTTTGGAGAAAGATGTGCTTTCTCTTGGTTATCTGTTGGGTCTAGTGTTACTTCCAGAATCATTCTATTTGTCAAAGGTTACGGTGCTCGAGGGTGGCTGCGTGCCTATGGTTGGGTGGCAATATTGTGATGCTATTTATGGTTAAACAAGCACATCGAACATTTTAACAAGTTATGGGCCCACACCACCTTTAGGACAGTCTAATCGTTGGAAGGTAGAGTGGCAGTTCTTTGTCAAGCTTGTTGTGGCACCAGTTGCAGCTGCAACTAGGGTTTTTGAATTTGCAGCTGCAGCAAACCCTAACCTAACTCTCTGGGCACTTCAAGTGAGACGTTTTGCATAATTATTGGACATTCTAGTGCGCCTTATCCTAGCGCACCTCTTGGTACCTTGAGCTAGCAAAAATGTCAAGGTTGAATTTTTGGGTCAAAGTCAAAGTTTGACTGGTCAAAGTCAAAGGCAGCCATGACTTACTCCATGAAGTCAAAGAACAAGCTAGAAGGAGCTTCAAATTTTAGAGCATGGAAGACAAGGATTGACCTCATCCTTGCCAAGAACAAAGTTCTAGATATGTTGAAGGGAAAGATCGGGGAACCATCGTTTGAAGTAGGAAAAGAGAAGGAACATCATAATGTTGCAGCAATGGAGAATTTCAAGGACAATGAAATCAACGCTATGAGTATCATTGTGGACTCTTTCAAAGATCACTTGATACCCTACATATCCAATCTTGACTCATCCAAGAAGATGTATGATGCCCTAACTAACCTTTTTTAAGTCAGAAATATTGGACAAGTGACGAGTTTGAAAAATGAACTTCATGACACAAAGATGACTAAGGATGATATTGTAACCTCATACTTTGTGAGGATTTCTCAGTTGAGACATCAACTACAAATTATTGAAGAAGTTATTCTAGAAAAGGAAATTATGAATATAGCACTTAATGGTCTTTCTAGAACATGGGATGCATTTGCTGCAAGTGTGAATACAAGAAAGGAGTTTCCAATGCTAGAAGAACTTTGGACCTGTTGCGCACAAGAAGAGACAAGGATAAACTCATAAGGAATATCTCAAAAGGAAGAGGATGCTCAAGCCTATACAACAAAGTTCAAGAGACATGAAGGTAAGAAAAGATTTGGTTCAAAAAAGAAATTCAATCATAAGAAAGATATTTCAAAGGTACAATGTTTTGGATGCCATGAATATGGCCACTACAAAAAGGATTGTCCTAAACTAGCAAAGAAGAGAAAGGAAGAAAACCATGCATCAACTGCTAAGGATGAAGTACCTTCAAAGAAAGCCAAGCATGAAGAAACATAATTCTTCTACTAATTATCTCTTGCAAGATCTCTTGAAGACACCATGTGACTAATCGATACTGGAGCTTCAATACATATGACAGGTGATTGTGAAAATCTCTCAAGCAGGAAGGAAAAGGAAACATCTCATAAAGTGGAACTTGGAGACAAGAACTCTTATGCAGTCAAGGGAATTGGAAAAGCTTCTATCAAAATGGAATCAGGTTACAATGTTCATCTTAGCAATGTTTTATATGTTCCCAGCTTGAAAAAGGATTTATTATCTATTTCTTGCTTGGAAGACAAAGGAGATAGAATAGCCTTTGTCGATGGAAAATTTCTTGTATGGTCTAAAGATTCAAAAATAGAAGATGTTAGTAATTGGGATTTGTGAAGGAAGATTGTATAAACTCCTAGGTTAGAATGCTCAAGCTCTTGTACATGATGAACTCAATCCTAGTAAGTTATGGCATAGAAGGTATGCTCACCTTCATTATCAAGCATTGCCATCTCCGAAACAAGATGATTGTAGGAATACCAGAACTACAATCAGTACATGAAGGTGTTTGCAAAGGATGTGCACTTAGGAAGAATATTAAGAAGCCATTCCCAAGCAGTGAGAATAAATCCAAGGAGATCTTAGATCTGATACACTAAGATGTATGTGGTCCAATGCCGGTGAAATCTCTAGGAAGCTCTCTCTACTATGTAACATTCATCGACGTCTTCTCACGAAAAACCTGGATGTACATGTTGAATACAAAAGGATGAAGTATTTAGTAAATTCCAAGAATTCAGAATTAAAGCAAAAAACCTAATAGACAAGAAAGAATGGAAGAATATCAATCCATCATGAAAAATGATGTATAGGAAATTGTTTCTAAACCTAAAGGAAAGTCTGTAGTAACTTCAAAATGGGTTTACAAAGATAAAGCATGCAGTAGATGGGATTATCGATAAATACAAGGCAAGATTCATGGCTAGAGGGTTCTCCCAATAGGAGGGAGAAGACTATGATGAGACATTTACTCCAGTTGCCAGATATACCTCTATTAGAGCCATCATATCTCTTGCAACATCCACGAGTTGGAGTTTACATCAGATGGATGTAAAGACTGCTTTTCTCAATGGAGTAATTGAGGAAGAAGTATACATAGAGCAACATCAAGGTTTTGAGGTACACCCAAGAGAAACCCATGTATGCAGATTAAAGAAGGCCTTGTATGGACTCAAGCAAGCTCCAAGAGCTTGGTATGCACGAATTGACAGTTACTTGACGAGACTTGGATTTTCCAAGAGCTATGTTGATCCATATCCTTATTACAAGGTTGTGAATGATGCACCTGTGATTCGACCACTATATCTTGATGATTTGTTTCCGACAGGTGCAGAGCATCTCGTTATTCAATGTAAGAGGGAGCTAGCCTTTGAATTCGATATGAAGGATCTTGGTCTCATGCATTATTATTTGGGACTAGAAGTATGGCAGAAATGTGGTAAAATCTTCCTAGGGCAAGGGAAGTTTGTTGTGAAGATCCTTTAGAAATTTGGGATGATGGATTGCAAATCCATGGCAACTCCCATGGTGATAGATCTAAGGAAGTTGTGAGACTCTGATTCTGATCCAGTAGACTCGTCCCTATACTGGCAGTTGATTGGCTCATTGATGTATTTGGTTAATACCTGGCCAGACACTTGCTTTGTTGTGAACACATTGAGCCAATTCTAGGTGGAACCTAGACATGAGCATTGGATAGTTGCAAAGCACATTTTGAGATATCTTTGTGGGACGCTAAATTATGGTTTGAGATATGCCTTGAACAATGGTGTACAACTGCATGGATTTACTGATTTCGGATTGGGCAGGGAGTGCAGATGACAGAAATAGTACTTCTAGTATATGTTTCAGTTTGGGCTCTGCTATGATATCATGGGCTAGCAGGAAACATAAATCTATTGCACTCAACACTGCAGAAGCAGAGTATATTGCAGCTTGTGATGCTCGTAGGAAAGCAATATGGCTTCGTAAGTTGGTTTCTAGACTATCTAATTAGATGTTGGTTTCGAATGTGATATATTGTGATAGTCAGAGCTGTGTGAAGCTTTCAGAGAACCCTATGTTCCATGACAGGTCGAAGCACATTGAGATCAAGTACTATTTTATCCATAATAAAGTCTAGAAGGGAGAAGTGATTCTCCAGTACATCTCCATTGATGAGCAGACCACTTATATTTTGACAAAGCCTCTGTCCAATATAAAGTTTGCATACTTAAGGGACAAGTTGGGACTCATGGAGATTACTCCCTTGGTTGAAAGGGAGGAGATGAATTCCTCGGTTGGGAGGGAGTGTTGATATATGGCATCATGGATAGTCAGTGTGCTGGTGGACAAGCATTCTCCATGCAGAGAATGGTCTAGGAAAAACAGATTGCTAGTGGACAGACATTCTCCCTGTGGAGAATGGTCCAGGTTGACAGATTGATGACGTATCATGGACTGGTATTTTCCTAAGGCACATATTGTGGCCCGATTAGGAAAATGGTCCTGGACCGATATTCTCCTGAGGCACAGTTAATGGCTCGATCAGGTTGAATATTCTTCCCCCTAAGGACATGGCATCCCAATTAGGGTGGTTGATACGGGACCGATATTTTCTAAGGCACATATGGGTAGAGATTGATCTCTATGGTACATATGGTGACCCGATTAGAAAATAGTCCGAGACTGACATTCCTGTATGAATGGTCTCTGTATCCCATGGTGTGGCTTTCAATATTTGGGAGGACTAACATTCTTCTAGGACATATTTCCAGATTAGAAGAATGGTCCTTGTATCCCATTGCGTGGCATTCAACATCTATTGGGAAAATCATTCTTCTAGGACGTATGTCCGGATTAGAAGAATGGTCCTTGTATTACTTTGTTGAGTGAGTGACTTATGCGAGACACTATGTTGAGTGCGTTGAGTCCAACACATGACTTCTTTAGCATCATGCCTGATTACTCAAATGGAGTATGGCCTCGAGAGATGTTGCAGACGATGATATGATTTGATTCCACGAGATTGTTGTACTGCATGGTGATAGCTTGTGCAGCTATTAGTTGATTGCAATGGAGATTGTGGGTCTCTGGACAGTAGCTACGTGCTACTGTGGTGGATGTGTTCCACTGGTAGTGACTGTGTCTCACTAGATAGTAGTTGTACGCTACTAGGAGTGGTTGTGTACCATTGGATAACAGTTGTGTGCTGCTATGGATCGACATTGTTGTGATATATTGGATGGCATTGTAGTAGCTATGCGCTACTACCTGGTTTCCATGGAAACTACCAATAGTGTTGGAGGTGATTTCCAGCTATATGGATAGTGATGATGATGCTCGTGACTTAATCTATGTGATCATGAGGTAGCCTGTGTAGCTATGATGATGCTAATTGTAGAATGGTCTCCAAGACTATCTGAGCCTTTCCCATACCATGTGAAATGGATGGATGTGTTTGAGACCATTACAGTTAATACCTCCCTGGCTAGGAGGGAGTGTTGATATTATGGTAGTTGCGGGAGGTATCGACCTCTATGTGTAACCTCTGATTGGAATAGAATATTCCGGAAGCTAGAGAAACCCTAAACAGATGTGTGAGAACCCTAGAAGACAAGTCGGCTCAATAAAATAATTAATATTAAAGTATTACCCTCCAAAAGGAGAAGTTGACATAGACAGTTGACAAGAAGCACTATAAATAGAGGGCGCTTGAGTTCATTTTCGGACACACTCTCACTCAAGATAAGTGGTGCGCAAGTCTAGAGTAGGAGTGCAATTGCAATGACTGCAGTTGAGAACTGGTTTTGGTCTGTGGTTTGGGACTTTCTTCTTGGTACGCTATCTTTGGAGAAAGGTGCGCTCTCTCTTGGTTATCTGTTGGGTCTAGTTCTACTTCCGAAATCATTCTATCTGTCAAAGGTTACGGTTCTTGGGGGTGGTTGTGTGCCTATGGTTGGGTGACAATATTGCGATATTGTCTATGGTTAAACGAGCACATTGAACATTTTAATAGTTTCTAGGTTTATGTAGGACCCTAAACAAAGCCACTGGAAATCAATCAAACGAATTGTTCGTTATCTCAAAGGTACCACTCTCTTGGTATCAAGTTTCGTCGAATTTCAATTTCATTGGTCGGCTTCACTGACTCCGACTAGGATGGCGACAATGATGATCGGAAGTCCACTTCTGGCTATGTGTTTCGCTATAGCACTGGACCTTTGGTGTGGTCGTGCAAGAAACAAAAGGTTGTCCCTTTGTCAACTACAAAAGCAGAATATCGTGGCGTCGTTCAAGCAGGTACTGAAGCAGTATGGATTCTCCAACTTTTGGGAGAACTTGGCCTTCTTGTTCAGACCTCGACTACAATCTAGTGTGATAACTAGAGTGTTATATAGGTTGTTGACAATCATGTTTCCCACAGTAAGATGAAGCATGTTGAATTCCATGCTTACTATTTGAGACAGTTGGTTCATGAGAACATTTTTCCCTTGAATATTGCAGAATAGATGATCAAGTTGTTGATATCTTCACCAAAACTTTAGATGAAACCAAATTTATCAAGCTTCGCATGACGCTTGGGCTTCAAGAAGTTGCAATTATGCGGGGGTGTCATAATGACGTAATTTCACCTCCTGAATCTCCAGAGTTGTGTGTTGATGGGGGGGATGTTGCAACATCAAGCATTGATGGTTCATCACACATCTCCTGGGTTCAGTCAGTCGAGAGGTCGACCTACATCTGGATACAGTCGGTAGGGTGATCAACCAACACACTACACCATTCGGTCGAGTAGTCGACGTGCCTATCGGTCGGATAGTAGACCAACAGTCGAAGATAGTTGGGCGATGGATCGACCAACCTAGCAATCAACTACGAGGGGGTTGAGCATCCTTGTCGAGCCGATTGAGCGGATTTGACGGAGCCAACTCTAACAGCGGACAGTTCTATGTGGAAAAGACCTTTTGAATTCTATGAAAGTTGGTTAGACCTTGAGACTACAAATAGAAGACACCTTGGGTCATTTTCATCATGGAGATTTGCAATAGATCATGTGGATCAAGATGTGCAACACGCATTGTGATGTTCTGATCACAATGCGCTCTGCTTAAGTGTTATAACGATGTCTTTAGACAACACCCTTTATCTTCGATTTTTTTTTTCTTCCTCTTCGATTATCTTCAGTACTATCCTTTTGTTTCATGTCGTGTTTCACCCTATTCTCCAACAATTTGGTCAATACAAGGTGTCCCTGTTCTGTGTATACAACACAGGTGTCTCGCACGCATTCAAATAACCTCATGTTGATGATTAAATGAACAAGTGAATTGAACTTACCCTGGTCTGGTAATTAAAAACATTGTCAGGTGCTACAGAATCGTCTAACTCCTGCATTATGCTTCAATATTCGACTCCTGGATGCTCTACTCAACCATGGAACAATACCAATACCAAAAGAATGGAACTCCTTCCTTTCCTAGTGGCTTAGTATTTAACATAATCTCATAGTTGTCTAGGGTTAGGGACTTTGCATACCTCAACCCTCAATTAGTGTTAGGGTTTTCGACCCTCTAGAATCTTCTTGAAAGTCCGCACATGACTAGTCCCACAAGTGTGAGTAATGGGGTCAAACATGGCATCCACTTGGTACCATGGTGGTCAACAAAATAGGTCAACTTGCAGAAGGCATAACTTCCGCATACAAACTCGGATTGAGGTGATTTTCACAATGTTGGAAAGCTTTTGGTGTGTAGAACAACGTCAAGGGATTGTGAGCTATGCTCACAGAATTTTTGACCCCCAAAAGTGTCGTTTGATGCATCAAACCAGCTCTTGAAGTTTCCACACCTCAAATCACCAAATTGGGACCTGCCCCTAAAATGTGCTTTGCAAGCCAATTTCTCCAATTTTTCCACCTAGAAAGTACCAAGATAGATGAAAAATTAATAATGATCTATTCTAGATTAAAAATACTTGGATGGTCAAGAATCACTGCAAATTATTTTGGTTTTCAATTTATTTGGTTGCAATTGTTTGTTTTTTTTAATAATATGTTTTATTAACAAGAAAATTTACAAGAGAGCTGAAAAAGGAAACTAAACGAAAGGGTATACAATGGAGACATTGTTGTAAAATTACTTTCAATGATGTTCCTCATCCACATTGTTGTAAAATTACTTTCAATGATGTTCCTCATCCCCTTTCTCTAGAAGATTTGCTGAGTTTTAGGTAGGAGTTGGCTCTACTCCTACGAGTTCACCGACACGCTTTCTACCATGATGTTGTGTCCCTCCCGAGTCCCCTTGTTATCTCTTGTTATCTGTATGATATAACTATCTTAAACTCTGTTATAGTTATTTGTTCTTAGAAGTAATATGTAAAACATTTTAAAAAAATGTAGAAAAGGGAATGGAACTCCAAGGGTCGAGTTTATATCAAAGGACTAATAATACAATTAGGAAGACAGCTCATAAACCACGGTGTTTTGTTGTTTCGTCGGTAACAACTAGAGCCTTTAAAGACAATGACATCCAGAACGACCGAATATAATTTTTTCAGTCGACCTCATGCCAAAAGAAAGTGCCTCCTTGCAGTTGGAAATAAGATCCTTGCATTCCTAAAACAATCTCCAAATATTTCAGTCACACCATTTACTCTTTCTCAAAGTTAGTTTACAACCATTACCAAACATTCATCCGTTTTTGGTCTCTGGCATATCTAATATTTGTTTTTGGTCTCTTGCATATCTAATATTTGTCGAGAAAAAAAGTCCCAGAATCCTGCATCACTTCCTTATGCTCTTATCAGTTTGAGAAGGGACTTACTATCAGAAAACCAACGCTGAGTTGTATAGAATAACGCTGAGTTGTATAGAATAAAGGGCAATATATCGACAGTCTTAGCAATAATGTGGACATGAAGTATTCACCTCCAAAATGGACACCCTTAACTATTTTCATACAACTTCACCCCTTTCAAAAGACTGGTTGACATGTATGGAGTGGACTATCTACGAAAGCTAATTATGATAACACTATTGCTGAGTATGCCAATGAAATAAACCAGCATACAACAATGTAATGGAATAAGCCCACTAGTTCCTATCCATCTTCAACATGCTAACTTTGGGTTTGGGAAACAAGTCCAAGGTTTTTGTGAACTTTCAGCTTTAATTTTGATCAATCCTCATAATTCTGCATTTTGGAATTCTGCATCGAGCAACCCTATCTCTGACACTTATATTGTCATATCACTTTTCTGCTTATGCAACTCAGAAGGCCGCTTTGCTATGAAAATGGATTTCAGAAANAAATAGTCCCAGAATCCTGCATCACTTCCTTATGCTCTTATCAGTTTGAGAAGGGACTTACTATCAGAAAACCAACGCTGAGTTGTATAGAATAAAGGGCAATATATCGACAGTCTTAGCAATAATGTGGACATGAAGTATTCACCTCCAAAATGGACACCCTTAACTATTTTCATACAACTTCACCCCTTTCAAAAGACTGGTTGACATGTCTGGGGTGGACTATCTACGAAAGCTAATTATGATAACACTATTGCTGAGTATGCCAATGAAATAAACCAGCATACAACAATGTAATGGAATATGCCCACTAGTTCCTATCCATCTTCAACATGCTAACTTTGGGTTTGGGAAACAAGTCCAAGGTTTTTGTGAACTTTCACCTGCTTTAATTTTGATCAATCCTCATAATTCTGCATTTTGGAATTCTGCATCGAGCAACCCTATCTCTGACACTTATATTGTCATATCACTTTTCTGCTTATGCAACTCAGAAGGCCGCTTTGCTATGAAAATGGATTTCAGAAA
>SNQJ01S0153979.1:0-20661 GCA_010110895.2 Picea sitchensis
TCATGGTTGAGGAGAAATGAATTTTTGAAGATGACAAAGTGAATTGTACATGTAGGCCCTGAAGACAATTAAAGAAAAGAATTACAAAATAAGAAAGTGTCAGGTCGTCCCTAATGTTAAAAGGAAGTGACATAAATGGTATAGATAAACATCATTATACATTCATTTCATACAAGTCAAATTTCAGAGGGAATAAGAAGTAAAAGAAGGTTGGATTTCAAGGAAGGATGAAGTCTTTTGTTGATGTGTTCTAAGGTATGTTATTTTCAAGGTATCTTACCATTTTTTCTATAACGTTTTTTTCTAGAACGATTCAGATGGTGAAATCGGTATGGTATTGAGAAGACATATCAAGGTACCTCTGGTAAAAATTTCAGCTCTTGATTCGCTACAATTATGGAGATACACTCTGTGGAAGATAGGGTTTGTGACTAGTCCTGAAGCTAGTCAATAAATAGGTGTTCCAGGTAAAACAATCATAAATTATTCATACAGAATCCAAATGAAGTGGGACCACTTCCATTAGAAATATTACAGACTTTAGTTTCTTGTGTACGAGTTTCAGAATTGGATGTTAAATATTGAGCATGAGGCATGCTGTACAAGTTGGGTCTTCTGAATAGACCAGAATTGAATAAAGTCTACCATTCTTTCTATAACCTCTTTTTGGGGAGGATTCAAGGAGTGAAAATTGGAGGAGTTTCAGAGAATACATTCAGTAATAGTATCTACAAGATCGAGTACTCCAAGAATTGAAGAATTGCAGAGATTGAAGAAGTCTCAGGAAGCATTATTAGGTTCTATGTGATGATTGCTTGATGGTGATGATTTAATGTAAAGTTTTATTATATCTCATATATTCTTGGGTGGAAGGAAGGGGAAAGGATGGAGAGTTCAAATCTCTCTTGACATTGGAGGATTGTATCTTCCTCTTGGAGGTTTATCCCTCCCTTTACATTTGGAAGTTGTAGCTACCTTTGGAAGTCATTACTTCCCTTGAACAATAACTATTGATTATTTCTCATATATTGTGCATGGTGTATTGTGGTGTATTGGTGTAACTCTTATACTATTGTTCATTGTTCATTGGATATAGTGAATGGTTTAAGTATAAGTTGAAAAAGGTTTTAAATTGTACTTGATATTGATTCACCCCCCTCTCAATATCAACACATATCCCCCATGCTCCCAATAACTATGGTATGTGACTTCTCACACCCACCCTCTTACATGCATTAAATGATTGGCTTTGGGGACACTCAATGAGAAATATATTTTAATACACGATGATAATAAAATTAAAAAAAGTGAATGGAATTAACAGACATGGGTAATTCCCCCTGGTAATCTCTTATAAATTATCTTAGACCCTCCCCTCTCTTGTGTATTAATTCATCCACCATATTTTTCCATGTCCCTTAGGAACTAGCATCACATTTTTTAATTAAAACTTAGAAATAATTTTTTCATATACATAGATTGGTTGTAGCCACACATTGTATATAAATTATGCATTAATTAAATGTAGGATTATAGTGGGGGTGTTACATTCCCCCTCCCTTACAATTGTGCACCATCCTTGATGCACGCTATGTCAATACATGCATACATAACATTTTTCAATTTAATACTCCAACAACAGTTCCAACCAAAATATTGTATTCCTCTCAACTCATCGACCCAAGGAATGTAACATTCGTTTATCAGGTTTAACCCAAGGAATGTTCCATTGTTTTACGAGGGCCCTTAGAATAGGTTTGATAGGACTTTGAGATGTGGTTACATAACTCTAAATGCTCAAAATGGAGTCTTTCATTTTGATTTCCTCAAATATGAAAAACATTTTTGGGTATTCTTCCCGCATTTTTTTCTTCATTATCTCATGTAGAATCTTCAGGAATGTAGCAAGTCCATTCAACCTTTATCATCCCTATGGATTTGTTCCTGTGCACTTTTACTTTTCAGTCCAAGATGCATACTAGTTCCACTTGGAAATCCCCTTCGTGTTCCACTTAGATCACATCCCAATCAATTATATGGTTAGGGTTAGACACATATTTATTTAATAATGATACATGAAATACATTATGCAATCTCATAGATGTAGGAAATGCTAGCACGTATGCAACTGGCCCGATATTTTCTAATATTTCAAAAGGTCCACAATATCTTGCTTCCAACTTTGATCAACTTCCTAATATTAGTGAACTTCTCTTCTCCTTCACTTTTAGAAACACATGTTCTCCCACTTAAAAATATCTAAACACTCTATTCTTGTTTGGATAAATTTTCTTCCTATCTCGGAGAGCCTTTAAATTCTACTTGATATTTTCCATCTTCTCTTTCATTTCCTTCAACATATATGTCCCGATAACTCCTTTGTTTACTGGGTTATCCCAACTTATTAGTGTGTTACACTTTCTTCCATACAATGCTTCAAATGGACTCATTTTTAATGAGGCTTGATACCCATTTTTGTAAGAAAATTTTACTTAATGAATATAATCCTCCCGCTTTGATGGTTGATCCTTCACAGACATTTTGAATATGTCTTCAATTATTCTGTCATTACTTTCCTTTTTCCCATTTGACACTGGGTGATATGCGGTACTGAGATTTATATTTCTCCCAAATCCTTCAAACCAAACTTTCCAAAAGTTAGAAGTAAACTTTGGATCTCTGTCTAAAACAATTGTCTTTGGCAACCCATGTAGATTGGAAAATTCCTTCATGTAAATATCTACAATATTTGTTTCCTTGTGTGCAGTCTTCACAGGAATAAAATGTGCAATTTTTGTTAACTTATCCACCACCACCATTATGGAATCATGTTGCTTCACTATTACATGTAGCTTTGTAATAAAATCAATTGTGACAACTTCCTACTTCCATTATAGAATGGTGAACTGATTTAGCATCCCTATTGGACATGTTTATGCTCAATTTTTACCTTTTGGCATTCTAGACATCTAGCTATGTAATTAGACACTTCTTTCTTCATTTCGGGCCAAAAATATTGTCTTCTTACACAATTGATTTATGATATCCTGGGTGCCCAACATATGAAACAATGTTCATTTCCTTTAGCATTTCATTTTTCTTCTCATTGGAATTCAACACATATATTTTTCCCTTGTACATGAGAATTCCATCTTCTTTCAGCTCATAAAAATTAAATTTCTGCTGAAAATTACCTTGTTGTAATGTTTCTTTTATTTTTAGATATTGTTGATCTAAATTTGTTGTTGCGATAATTGTATCTTTCAAATCATTCTTGTAAATGAGAATGGCTGCAATATGCACTTCACGAGCTCTATTTTTGAGTGCATCAACCACTTGATTTTTCTTACCTTTTATATGCTTAATTTGAAATTCATACTCACTAAGAAATTCAAGCCATCTAGTTTGTCTAGCATTTAATGTTAGTTGTCCAAGAAAATTTTTTAGACCATAGTGGCCTATCGTTAGCTAAACTTTCCTCCCCATGAGGTAATATCTCCACATTTTCAATGCATGTAAAATTGTTTCTAGCTTCAAGTCATGGGTATCATAACTCCTCTCATGTTTGTTGAGTTTTCTGGACTCATAGAATACACGTGATATTTTTGTTTGAGGACTCAACCGATCCATTCCTTGCATACATCAGTGCACACCAAAAAATATTAATTCGAATATGAAATATTTAATATTGGTGCCCTTGTCAAAATATCTTTCATCTTCTAAAATATCTCTTCACATGTGGGGGTCCATTCAAATTCTACTCCCTTATTTTGTAAACAAGTTATTGGGATTGCAATATTTGAAAATCCTTTAATGAATCTTCAGTAATAAATGGCAAGATAAATTAATGATCTGAACTCCATGAAATTTCTTGGTGTTTTTCATCCTATAATGGCCTCTATTTTCTCTGGATTAACTGATATTCCATCAGCTGAAATTATATGAATCAAGTAATGAATCTTGTTTTGATAAAAGATGTAGTTACTTAGCTTAGCATACAACTTATGTTATGTTGAAAATTTTAGCACCATTCTTAAATTTTTTTCATGTTACCCTTCTTACTTAGAGTAGATGATTATATCATCTAGGAACACAATTATGAACTTGTCGAAGTATTCCCTTTATACTCCATAAATTAGGCACATGAAAACAACCAGGGAATTTGATAGTCCAAAAGGCACTACTATGAACTCATAATGCCCATATCTTCTTCTTAATGTTGTCTTGTTGAAGTCTTATTCATTTATCCTTACTTGATTATAAATTGATCCCAAGTCAATCTTGGAAAATATTCTCGCACCTTTCAACTGATCAAATAAATCATCAATCTTGGAAAAGGTTATTTGTTCTTTATGGTGACCTTATTTAGATGTCTAAAATCAATACAGAACCTTAAGGATCCATATTTATTCTTCACAAAAAGGAATAGGGCTCCCCAAGGTGACACACTTGGGAGTATATATTTTTATCACATATAATTGTCAAGGGAAACAAGTTGTTCAAATTCGTGGCCTGCACAAGGCCGCCAAAGCGCTAAATTTGTTGAAGCTTTCGAAGTGGCGGAAGGCCAGAAATATATCTAAGTCGTTGATCAACAAGAGCCATGCGTCATCATATTTTTCACTCTGAGAGTTTTACTTTGGGATTTTTAAAATGAGAAACATAGCAAAGTTCTACAGGGCTGAAGCTCGAAGCACCAGAAGTCCTAAAGCACCCAAAGAGATAGGCCCAAGGTCGCAGCCCAAGGTCACAAGCATGAAGGGGTGATGAAGAAGAAGATGGTTCCTAAGGCTCAAGATTTTGGAAGTGCAGAAGAGGAAGTTCATGGGTTTCATAGGACCTGCAGTAAAGAGCTTCCAAAAACACACAACAACCCCTAGGAATTTAGCCTCATTGTGATCGTGAGAAGAATCAAGAAATGAAAAAAGAGTGGTGTTTGAAACTTCAACTCACTCCATAAATGTAAAGCATGGAGGGTCTGGTTGTAGATATAGAGCTATCTGCCAAAGGCCCCTTCAATGGACGATTTTTCCTGAAGGCCCATGCTGAGTTAAGTTTGCATCAGATAGAAGGATACATGCATAGTCTGACATAGCAGGTGCCGACTGAAGGCTTTGAAGATAGTGGTCTTATCACACTCCTAGTGGTTTAATCATTTATGGGTATTTATAGAATTTTTTTATATTTCGTTAAGGTCAATGGTTGAGCAATGCTTCCGCATTATAAAATTTTGATGAAGAACTCTGGTTCTCTGGTTATGTATTTTGATTTGAGACTTATTGTTTAATTAAATTCAACTTATTTTTCATCCTATTTGCCTCTGATATTGAAGTTCCCATGATTTAAGGATTCACATGGATTGTTTTGACTGTATTGCAATGTATTTTGATTGCAATGTTGTTATTTACATTCTTTAGTTTCATGAAGTTTTGAATCTAAGAGGATTTTGTATTTGAATATTTTCCTCCTTAGGCTGTTGGAAGACCTGATGTCTACGACAGACCTCTACACTCTCCTCACCAAATTCTTCCTTCTATTCACCCTTACTCCAACTTATTGACTGAAGTTAATTAAGACGTCACCTGCATGTGCATACTGGTCCAGTTTTCTGAGTTAAAATGATATCATCTTGAGTTCGCACCCATTTGACCTCTTTAAAACCAACCTGAGACATAAAACTTTGATGGGTATTGGGCTTACCCTCTCTGCAATTAGAGGGTGACTTCTAGTGATAACATATACCCCTTATTAAATATTTCTTCAAGATATATCTTCAACTGTTTAAATTTTGGTGTGACCATACTATAAGGTGTATTGGACACCAAGGAATCTCCTGGCATCAAATCAATATAGAAATCAATGTTTCTCTTTGGTGGAAATCCTAGGATTTTTCCAAAAACATTTTTAAAATCCCTTAAGATTAGATGGTCTACAATGCTTTCCACTTTATATTCAGCTGCCTCTTTCATATGAGCTACAAAAATCCGTCATCCCTTCCTGAAACTCTTTTTCAACTACATTGTTGGAATTTCTTCAATAGTTGTAGCTCTCAAAATTCCTTGAATCTTTCCTTGTTGTCCATATTCATCAAGACAAGTTATTGTCTTGTTATAATAGTCTAAGACAACATAGTGTTTTTCCAACCAATCCATGCCAATTAGACAATCATATGAACCAAATGAAATGATTTTCACATCTACCTTTGCATTGAGTTCATTCATGTATATTGGACAATATTTAACCATATCATTGATTTTTGTCTTATCCCTTGTATGTAACTAAACTAACCAGGATTTCCTATGCTTACTCCTTTGTAAGTAAAATATTTCAACAATGTTAGATTTTATGTAACTATGTCTAGCTATATAATCAATTAAAATTTATATGATTTGGTTATCAATATTACCTTCCACTTCAATCACGGGGGATTCATATTTTTCTTTCTTGTTGTCCAAGGATCCATAAACCCTTGGCATGCGTCCTCACATATCTTCAACTATTTTAGCCTCCTGAATTTTGTGGATAGTCCTCATTATTTCTCCTTTGTGAGGACAATCCATATATAAGTGATTTCTTTCACATCCCTAACATTGTACAGATTATTGTGTTGGCATTTTTCCAAATGAATATTATATCTTGTGCTCATTTTGGGCTGACAATACTTTTTTATTTTCTGGGGATTTTTTCTTGAAAAATGGTGGCTTAAAACATTTATTCCTTTGAACCTTTTTACCCTTCATCTTTTCATTTCAAGATTTTTGGAAAACTAGCTTTCCTCTTCTCTGCTCATAAATATGAATTTATCTCATTATGGCCTCCTCCAAATTCTTTGGGTTAACATATTGTATTTTTTCATTGTTCAAATATGGTAACCCACATAGAAACCTTTGGATTTTGACCTTATCATCCTTTATGAAGTCAACATACTTTAGAAATTCAAATAACCTCTTCTCATATTCATCCATTGTCATGCTTCCCAACTTGAGTTCAAATAACTCCTTCATATTCCTTTCATACCAATGATCATAAAAGTATTTCTCTTGGAAATATATTTTGAACTTCCTCCATGAGATCCTTTTCTCATAAAGGTGATTATCTTTCTTAATTTGATCCCACCACATGGCTACATCTCCTTGCAAGTGGTAGGTTGGAATTATAGCTTCTACTCTTAACGAGTAATCATCAAACTGGAAATATTTTTTCATTTACAATAGCTAAGCCTTGGCATATTTTTGCTTCCTATTGTGATCACCTTAACAATTTTCATATCGGGATCTAAAAATTTCTAAAATTTAGCGAGATTTTATACCATAGGAGAGGCGTGATAGTTTAGGGTTCTCGGCTATATCTTGCGACATATTAAAAACTATAGTGGAGGCAAGAAGGGAGTAGCTCGGTGGACCGTTGATTTTGAATAACCCCAGATCCACGGTCAAGGCCCACATCGGATCGATAAATAACATAGAACTTAATGTCGCAAAGGTAGACCGAGAAAAACCATTATGGTTTTGATGGGGAACGCATGGTGCTCTTACACATGCATCGGGGCAGACAACGGATTGCTCGAAACCAATTTTCCTATGGCCTTGATGTCACGTGGTTCAAAATTTCACATCAATAACTTGCAGAAAGGATGGCAGTTAGTCGAATCACCCCACATCATTGGTCCAGGTACTTTCCCAGATGATGTGTCAAAAGGACGTTGTCACATAACTAACTCAAGGCTCATCATTCAAAGTCGATTGATGAAGCATGGCACACCAACGTACTATGACAATAATTCAAGATTAAAATACAAAAACCATCAAATCTAAGATATGAAATCATTTTATCCTATTCTGGGAAATTGTGATCTTATGCGTAAGAAAAACAAGCTTGACCTGTGTTGATTTCCCGAGTTCTGTAAATTCAGAGGGTGGCCAAATCGAGGTCTCTGCAAATTCCAAAAGGTATGGATAATACTCATCAAATAGTGTCTAGCGTGACTAGGTTCTCAACTAATGTACCAAGAAGGTCAATAAGTAAGAATGAATAATGGGTCTTGCAGATACTGGCAACAAAATTTCATATCGAACCTGCAGCTAAGACAAAGTTGGGAGTAAAATTAAACCCCGTTATGAGGGATCTTGTTATAAATGAACACATAGACAACACCTACCACCCATATGAAAAGAGGAAGAGGAGAAAAAGGTGGAGGACGGAAGCCAAAACCGAGATGATAGAGAGCGTCAGAAAAAGTCTTGCTTGGTTGAGTACCCTAGAAGAGGAAATTGCCAAGATGAGGTGAATCCTCAGGTAAATTTAGGTGTATTTCAGAAAGTTTTGGACAAATGATGGCTTAAGAAAATGGATTCCTAATATGACAGACCGGTTACTAACGATTCCTTTAAATAGTATAAATGTTATTCCTTTTTGTAACTTGTATCTATTTTAGAATTTTGAGGAAGTCAGAACGTTTTAAATTCCACACGAAATTCCTCTATATATGCTTGGTCTCACGACTATAGAAACATGGAGAAAGGAGGAGCCTTCCCTTTGTGCAAGAAAACTTTGTAAATCTCTGGGGATGGAATGAATACATGGATGCAGAGGCAGATTTTAGACTGTTTATGAAAAGATTCTAACTGGTGGTGTTATGAGTCTCGTTTTCTCCCATAGTGTGTGATTCCTATTATTCTGCATTTCATTTTCTTTCCTTTGTCTAAATTGATAAATTAAAAGTCCATAATTCATTATTCAATGCTCTTGGCTTGGTGGTTTAGACTATGTTTATCTCTTCTAAACCATTTCAGAATTCATTACTATAATGCTATTATAATAGTTGTGTGTTTATTTTCTTCTAATGCCATCTAAATTTTCAAGCATAAACTCAGAAGTCACTTCCTCATTTATCCTTTTCCTCTTAATTGTTTTCATGATTTGGCAATGCATCCTACATTCCTAACCCCATAGCCCAATGGTCATCTCTAGCTCTTCAACAATTTTATTAAAAATCCCCAAAACAAACCGAATCTAGCCCTTGTCTTGCATAGATATATCAAGTGACACGAGAGAGCCCTCTCTGATTTGAGAAGGCTAGTGCCTCATCTATAAATTTGGTTGAAACAGTTACCTCTGTCATTTGTCTATTCAGCCGAATTTTTTTTACAGAGTGCTAACATTTTGGCCCTATTGCTGGGGGCTAAAATTGAAAATTTTTCTCTAGGAAGAATGACATGGTTGAGTTGTAAGGTCTGAGAGCGACAGACACTTAGGCACATATTGGTTGTATTCCTGCTCTGGAGATTCCACATCGGTTTGAAGGTGACTCCACTTATAGAAGAATCCTTAATTTCCAAAAGGTGACTCTGCTCTCAATGCCTCAAGCGCAAGATAGAGACTTTACTGAAACATGAAACCCCTTGACAGGGGCGAGGAAAGGCATCATGAGGGAAAATAGGTACTCAAAATGGGACCTCTTACAAAACAATTTACTTTTCATTTTAAGTTGCCTCTTCTCCTTCCTTGAACATGGAAAACAAACTTTATTTTACCTATTGTATTTTAATAATGATCATGAAATACTTGCAATTATATTTCCTCCTCTCTATGTTGCACATACATACCCTCACCTTGTCATTGGTTCTGATAAAAAGTTTTCACCTAGGCCACACAATGACAATGACCAAGTTGATGAATCCCGTGAGACCCAAACCAATGTTTCCTCCACAGTTCTTGGTCCAACACCCCCCAAGGCCCGACATAGATATATATCCTTAAAGCTACCCCAAACCCTTCATGATTTCCCTCCAAATTACTATGAGTACCTACCTGTGTTCGACGAAGAAACATATATCATCATGGTTGAAAAGCACATTCAAGGGTTTGAGCATTTTATAGATTTATTTGAGATTGACCATGATGATGTGTGTATGAGATCTTTCTCTCAATCCTTGAAAGGAGACACCAAACATTGGTTCAAACGTTTACATCCAAAAACCATCAGCTCATGGGTAGAATTGAAGAAGGTCTTCTTAAATTTCTCGGGAAAAGAAGATGAATTTTCAAATCAGTTTGTTGAATAACATGTTGACATTCAAAAGTTGTTCTTGTTAGATTATATTGCATATACTGTTTATTTACCTATATATGATGAATACGATGATGATTGTGACAATGAATCATTAGAACAACCAATTGCATGTTCCCTATCAGATAATTTTTTTTTCAACAATATAATGAAATGACTCAACCTACATATCACAGTTACAAAGAAGAAAGTATTGAATTAGCTGAAGGGAATTCTTTACCTTTATGCTTTTCTTTTCTTAAATTGTTGAAAGAAAATCCTAATATCATAATTGAGGAAAGTAAATCTATGCTTATGAAAAGCCGTGCTAAATTAATGAAGCAGAATGACAAGATATCACAACACTCTTTTCATGTGCCTAGAAACCCTATTACTTGCACTGAAATACAACCATCTGTTGGGGATAAAGTTGAAGACAGTTTCAAATCAGGTAGGACAACCCTACCATTATGTTTTGCTTCTTTTGAACTATTGAAGAAAAATATTTGTAGTATCTCCGGTCAGGAATCCTCTAAGCATAAGCGGAGTGGTGATGATAATATTATGAACAATCACATAAAGGGTCATGTCAGCTTAGATTTGCAGTCTATGTTCAACTATCAGCCTAAAAAGGAAGAAGAAGTTGATCCAGAAAGTTTTGTTCAAGGTCATTTTTTTTCTCTAGAAATCAATATAGATTCTCAACATGAAAAGGTGTTTCAAAGTATTTTCTCTTCCCTTGAGAATGACGTTGTGGTTCAATTTTTAAACAACATAGACATGGATGAAGATTCTAAAATTGCATCTATGGAAGTCTCCATCAATAAAAAAACAAATGACATATATTTTTGGGAAAGAAATGAAGCAATATATGTCACTTTTCCATTAGAAATACAGAAAGATAATGAAGAGGCAGTGGTTTTATTTGAGTCATTTGAAAATCAAGGTTTTGAAAATCCATTCATGAGAACTCTAGACTGTGAAATAGTGCATGCTATTAGCTTTTCACATTTGCAAGAAGATTATGAGAAGGAATTTATTTCTATTTATTCGTTTGAAATTCAAAGTGGTTGTCCTCAAACAAATTTCCAGAAATCTAATGAAACCAAAACAGAGTTGTTTGATGAACAAGAGGATAGCCTTGATGCACATGATATGGCTGTCATATTTGAAGATCTTAAAGAATGTATGAATATTTTTGTTGATATGCATGGAAAAGAAGGCAAACGTGTCATTTCCATTTCATTCGAAAATGTTCTCAGAATAGAAGAAATAGAGAAAAAACAACTAACACTTATGAAAGAGGCTTGCCTTTTGGTTTTTGCTCATCAAGAAGAAATGATTTTTCATGGTTTTCAAGATCCGATGGCCATCCTATTACTGTCTTTAGTGAAGGATGAATTTGTTTCATTCATAAGCTTAGATTTTGTATTCAATTTTTTCTTTCAGCCGCCATCTCTTACATTTGTCTGCCAACTTAAGAAAAATGTGAACAAAGGAGAATCAAGAAGCCAATTGCTTGATTGGCTGCATTGGCACTTTAGCATCACTTGATTGGGTAGTCATATCAAAAGTTTTAGGGTAGATAGGGGTGTGAAAATAATATTTTCATTCAATCATTTTTCAGTTTGAGTTTTCTAGTACTAAATATAGTCAGTTTTCAATAATGTACTCAGACGTCCAGCATGCAGTCAGAAGTAGTGCACAGATCTTGGTAGGAGCAGGGTACACACATTTTTTGGGAACATCCCAATGGATCAAGCACCGGGTCTATGATTTCCTTGCTATCTCACTGGGAGGATAGCATCCCCAGTTGGAGCTAATGTTATCACCTTAACAATTTTCATATCGGGATCTAAAAATTTCTAAAATTTAGTGAGATGCTATACCACAGTAGAGGCGTGATAGTTTAGGGTGCTCAACTATATCCCACGACATATGAACACATATAGAGGAGTCGGGAAGGGATTATCTTGGTGGACCGTTGATTTTGAAGAACCCCAGATCCATGGTCGAGGTCCATATCAGACCGACAAATAGCACATAACTTAACGTCGTGAAGGCAGACCAGGAAAAACCATTATGGTTTTGATGGGGAACATGTGGCACTCTTACACACACATTGGGGCAGACAACAGATTACCCAAAACCACTTTTCCAATGGCCCCCATGTCACGTGGTTCAAAATGTCACATCATTAACTCACAGAAAGGATGGTAGTTGGTCAAATCACACCACATCACTGGTCCAGGTACTTTCCGAGATGACATATCAAAAGTATGTCGTCACATAACTAACTCAAGGATCATCATTCAAAGTGGATTGATGAAGTGTGGCACACCAATGTATTTTGACAGTAATTCGTGATTAAAATACAAAAACGATCAAATCTCAGATATGAAATCATTTTATCCTATTCTGGGAAATTGTCGTCTTATGCGTAAGAAAAACAAGCTTGACCTGTGTTGATTTCCTGAGTTCTATAAATTCAAAAGGTGGCCAAATCGAGGTCTTTGCAAAGTCCAAAATGTATGGATAATACTCATCAAATGGTGTCTGGAGCGACTAGGTTCTCAACTAATGTACCAAGCAGGTAAATAAGTAAGTAAGAAAGATGGTGATGTAGGAGCATCGCTAGCATCAAGCGAGCGTGGGGCAAACACCAACGTATTTTGGCACATGCTAAATTGTTTGAAATTTTTGAAGTTCGATACACCAAATGTAAATGAAACAATTAATAAAGGGCGTACTTCTTGATTGTAATCAGACCTTGAGCATCCTGCTCTCGTCTGAAGGACTAATAGGCATTTATGCTAGTTAATGTAAGTTGGTAGCTTTGAATCCTTAGATTAGACAGTTTTAGGAGCCAGAGGGAAAACAAATATAGACACCCTCACTTGTATCATTGTAATATTAGTAGCATAATCGATCAAGAGAGCATAGAGAAGAAGAAGCAGAGAGTTGTGTAGAAAAAACCCCATGTATAGAAGTTCTGGATTAATACAAAGATCTTTAGTTCAGACTCATGGTGTGCAATTGATTTTTGTGTTGTACATGCTGATTGATATTTGTTTGTTTACTCTCTATTATGCATTTGCTTTGATGCGTGAATGTTTTATTTCATATTTAATTCTGAAATCTGAAGAGAGTGAGAGTAAAGAATGAATTTAAATTGTTTCTCTGTCTGAGCAAGATTTTTCCTGGAAGGAGTGCAGTTTTTCCTGGAAGGAGTGCAGTGAAATTGTCCACAAGGTGTGCATTGATAGAAGTTAGAGTTCGTCTCCAAAAGCTCAGGAGGGATAGCATTATTCTCATTCTCATAGAAGTGCAAGTTAAACACAGGAGCCATGCAAAGTGTGGGATGGCTGAGAAGAGCCTCAGTGTTTGTAACCTGAGCGAAATTGTTGAAAGACTGCCATCGCAAAGAGTGCACAGAGTCTAAGAATTCAATACATGGAAGTATTGAAGGATTTGTCACAAGGAGTGCATGCAGGAGTATTTTTAAAGACTCGAGTTGTGGATAAATCTCAGAAGGGATAGAGTCTTTGAAGTCGTCAAAGAAAATCTCAAGAGGGCTAGTGCCTTGAAGTATCGGGAGGAGGTGCAGTGACATTCTTTTGCTGAAAGACAGGTTCTGAAAGGGGATACCGTGTTAGTTTTGCAGGAGTTGTCAAGGAAGCTTTGGGCAGTCGGAATTCTCCGAAGGGAATTCGTGAAGTCCCAGAAACTGTTAGATCTTGTAGAGGAGTAGGGAAGTTACAACCAACATTCTCCAAGTGTAAATATCAAGAGAATCAGACCATAGGATCTGAACCAACAAGGGTTGTTGGATCACCCACGTAAATTTCATTTTGGGGTTTCGTGAGTTGAAGGGTCGAAACCTTTGCATCAAGAGACGTGAGGTCGCGAGGTGAGAAGTCCTGAAATAGTGAGAGAATCTGAGCCGTCCGATTGGAAGGAAATGTATCACAAGATCCTCCCTATCGGGGATTCAGGTATTGAAGGTCAGAAAGGGAAGTCATTCAACTTCACGAGTGGCGAAGCTGTGAAGAGAATCAGGACCGTCCATCTAAGAGTGGACAGGTGGCATACTCACTGACACGGAGGTCAGGCCTTTGTTGACAAATTCAAGGTTTCGTGAGTCGGAGAACCGAGAGCATAGCATCTGGATTCGCAAATTCGCGAAGTCCGAAACTCCGAAAAGGTGGGAAGTTCCATTGTGGGACCCGCATAGACGACATGTCAAAATTTCACCATTTCGTCATATCGGATGGTAAGTTCTCGAGACTTTTGTCCTGAATGTTCTGAAGTCGCGAAACTATGAGAGAATCGTATTCGTCTGTTAGGAGGAGGAAAGGTGCTAGAGATCTAGGGATCTTGTGAACTTGGAGATTCATAGAGTGAGATTCGAGAACTTGGGTGTTCCAAGTCACGAGTGGCAAACTCACAAGGAGAGAGGATAACTGTTGGATCTAGAGAATGGGAGGACAGTTGGATTAGGAACCCCATCACATTTTGCATGTTCTGGGGTTTGGAGGTTGAGAGGAGTTACTTTTGATTGAAAAAGTTGCGAAGTGCTGAGAGCCAAGGCACGAGTGTGGACGCATGATAGAAATTCAAGGTGGGCCTAGGGAAATAGACAGGTGGACACACGTCACTTATTGGAAGGAGTCAACACCCCGTTGACCTCTCGCATCTTAGGGATTCATGAGATAAGAGCACAAGAGTTCAACCTTTGAACTCACGAAATGGCGAGTTGCAAGAGGCACTGGCATTTAAGCCTAGCCAGTGGTCACACACAGAAGGTGCAGACAGAGAAGGAGTCATAACCATTTCTCGATCTCGGGTATTGCAAGATTGGAGAGGAAGAGTTGGGAGTCACTACTCGTGAACTCCTGAGATTGCGAGCTACGAAAAGGACCTATGGATTAATTTTAAAGTAGATTCTAGCAGGGAATCCGAAAGAGCCGATCCAGATCAAGGGGATAGAGAACGATCTTGTGAGTGGATCTCGGCCCGAGGGTTGATAGGTCTGCGTCAGTTTTGGTATCAGAGCACAGAAAGATTTATTTTATTTCTGTAGCAGGGAAAAGGAATATCCACCATGTTGCCAAGAAGAAGAGACAGACAAACACTCGATCCACCAGAGGAAAGGGAAATGCCAAGAGGAAGGGGTAGGCAGGTGCCAAATCCAGCCATGGAAAGAGAGATGCATGACATACACGCCAGACTTGAGGACATGGAGACAACATAGAGGCACATAGCTGGTGTTGGAGATGTCAGTGATTCTGAAAGTGAAGATGAAGCTGGACATGAGGGAGAAGAAGTCACAGCAAAAGATGCAACAAATGAACGCTTGATTAGGGTTGTTGCAAGAATTGGTGCTAATGAAAAAATGGATATTCTAGTATATGAAGGAAACCTGGATGCAGAAGAGATTCTAGACTAGATTAGAGCTCTGGACACATATTTTGACTATGAAGATGTTGAGGAGGACAAAGAGGTCAAACATGATGTCACAAGATTGAAAGGACATGCAACATTGTGGTGGGATGAGCTACAAGCTGACAGATGCTGCTAAGGAAAGTAGAATATTAAGAGTTGGGATAGGATGATCACAAAGATGAAGGAGAAATTTATTCCTAGGTATTACCAAATTACTCTGTTTCGGAGAATGAAAAATTTGAGACAGAAGCTAATGTCAGTAAAGGAGTACATTGAAGAATTCTACAGGTTGAACATCAGGGTAGGTCATCGTGAAAGTGATGATGAGAAGGTTGCTATATATATGAATGGTCTGAGATACGACATTCAAGATGAGATGAGAATGATGACCATCCGAACGGTGGAAGATGCTTATCAGATGGCTCTAAAGGCTGAAGAAAAGCTGAGCTGAAAACAAAGTCAAAGAGGCCGAGGCAGAAGTCAGCCCAGAGGAAAATCATTTGTCCAGGATAGAAATCAGAAACCCAAGGAAGAGTGGAAGAAACTTCAAACTCGGATTGAGAGAGGTGGAAGCTCACAGATAGGGAAACATAACGAACAGAGAGGTCAGTATGCTGATGGAAACATTTTTCCTCATACCAGAGGTAGAGGAAGAAGAAGAGGTGGAGTGGTGAAATGCTTCACATGTGGAAATAATGGACACAAGTCTTATGAGTGTCCAGAAAAAAAGAAAGAAGGTGGTGAAACTCACATTTCCGAAGCACAAAGGCGGAATGTTGAGGCAGAAGATGCTAAAGGTGAAAGATCGTTGATGATGCAAAAAGTTCTCTTAACGCCAGAGAAGGAGGTGGAGAATCCAGTGTAAAGGAACAATCTTTTTCAGACTGCTTGCAAAACCAAGGACAGGGTATGCAAGGTCATTGTGGACAGTGGTAGAATAGATAATCTTGTTTCTACAGAGATTGTAGAAAAGCTGGAGCTGGAGACGATTGAACATCCAAGCCCATACAGAGTTTCATGGCTACAAAAAGGACATCAGGTAAATGTCACTAAACAATGTTTAGTTGAATTTAAAATAGAAGGGTATAAAGATGAAATACTCTATGATGTTATTCCCATGGATGTTTGTCAGCTATTGCTGGGTAGACCATGGCAATATGACAAAAATGTGATTCATGATGGGAGGAAGAAAACATACACCCTAGAGAAGAATGGGAGAATTCACATGTTGCTTCCAATCAAAGATAAGGAGGTGAAACCTGAAGTAAGCAACATTGTACTTCTCATGAGTGGGAAGGAACTTCTTACAGAGGTTAATAAGAAGGAGGAACCGCAATTCATTGTGGTTAGGAAGCCTAAATTTGTTTTAACCAATACAAGGGTAGATGATTTACCGGAAGAGGTTCAGAAACTGTTGGAAGAGTTTGCTGACATAGTAGTGAAAAAACTACCTCATTCATTGCCACCAATCAGAAGTGTGAGTCATCATATTGATCTCATACCTGGAGCTAGTTTACCAAACAAAGAAGTGTATAGATTGACACCACAGGAGAATGAAGAATTCAAAAGACAGGTATGGGATTTAATGGACAAGGGTTTGGTTAGAGAAACTTGAGTCCATGTTTTGTTCCGACAGTGCTTAGTCCGAAGAAAGATCGAAGCTGGAGGATGTGTACTAACTCAAGGGCAATCAACAAGATAACCATCAGGTACAAATTTCCATTTCCAAGGATGGATGATTTGATGGATTTCTTGAGTGGGGCCAATTTTTTTTCGAAGATTGATTTTAAAAATGGATATCACCAGATTCATATGAGAGAAGGTGATGAATGGAAAACAACCTTCAAGACTAATGAAGGGTTGTATATATGGCTTGTCATGCTGTTTGGCTTAACAAACGCGCCAAGTACCTTCATGGGGTTGATGAACAAAGTCCTGAAGGAGTTCATCTAAAAATTTGTTGTTGTCTATCTTGATGACATACTGATTTTCAGTAAAACAGAGGTAGAGCATTTGAAACATTTGGCTACAGTGATGAAGAGATTACAGCAAGAAAAGCTGCTAATAAACATGAAGAAATCCTCATTCATGAAGACAGAGATCATTTATTTGGGTTTTGTTATTTCTATAGATAAGTTGAGGATGGATCCAGATAAGGTGGAGGTAATTAAGAATCGGCCATCACCGAAGAGTATATTTGAGGTGAGAAGTTTTCATGGATTAGCTAGTTTCTATAGGAAGTTCATCAAGAATTTCAGTGGAATTAGTGCACCAATGATGGACACAGTGAAGAAGAGACATAAGTCTTTTAAATAGACAGAAGAAGCAGAGAAAAACTTCAATTTGTTGAAAAGGAAAATCACGGAACAACCAATTTTGGTGTTGCCGGATTTCAAAAAGACATTTTAGGTAAAATGTGATGCAAGTGGATTTGCAATAGGGGCAGTCTTGAGCCAAGAAGACAGGTCGATAGCATACTTAAGCGAGAAGTTGAATGAAGAGAAAGTGAAGTACTCCACATATTACAAGGAGTTCTATGATATTATTCAGGCATTGAAGAAATGGAGACATTACTTAATCCCAAAGGAGTTTGTCTTATACAATGACAATCATGCTTTGCAATTTGTGACTCAATAGGAGAAGTTGAATCAAAGACATGTTAAATGGGTTGAATACATGCACAACTTTACTTTTGTAATTAAGCATATTTATGAAACTGCTAACAAAGTTGTTGATGCTTTGAGCAGGAAATGTTTGCTGTTGCAGGAGTTCAGAGTCAAAACACTGGTTTTGATGATCTCAGTGACATGTACAAAGATGATCCAGATTTTAAAGGGGTGTATAAAGCAGATGAGAATCCAACTCTCAGGGACAGAAGTCAATAGACAAAATACATGATCCAGGAAGGATTACTGTTTAAGGGTAATCAACTTTGTATCCCAAAATGCTCCATGAGGGAGAATTTGTTGAAGTAGAAACACAATGGAGGATTGGTCGGACATTTTGGTCATGAAAAGACGTTCTCAAAGGTTAAACGGATCGTATTTTTTGCCAGGAATGAGAGCAGACATCAAAAGGTTCATTGACATATGTAGAATTTGTCAGCATTCAAAAGAGAAGAGGAAGAATGCAGGCTTTTATCAACCGTTACCCATACCTGACAGGTCGTGGGATGCAGTAAGCATGGACTTCATATTGGGGCTGCCAAGAACACAAAGAGGGTTTGAATTGATCTTTGTGGTGGTGGATATATTTTCTAAGATGGAACATTTCATACCGTGTCAGAAAACTAGTGACGCAACTCACATTGTGAATCTTTTTTTCAAAGAAGTCATTCGACTTCACAGCTTACCAAGGAGCATAGTTTTGGATCGAGAAACCAAGTTCGTGGGACACTTTTGGAGGACCTTATGGAAAAATCTGGGAGCAAACTTGTCATTCAGTTCATCTTATCATCCTCAGGCAGATGGACAAACAAAATTTGTGAACAAAAGTTTGGGAGACTTGCTGACAGAACACCACAGTCAATGGGGAAATATTCTTCCATAGGCGGAATTTGCATATAACGACTCACTAAATCGAAGCACAGGGCAGAGTCCATTCCAGATTGTTGATGGGATGCAACCAAAAGGAGTTTCAGAATTGAGAAATTCAGAACATAATGCAACTAGGATTTCTAGTGCAGAGGATTTCGCAAAAGCAATGAAGGAACTTCACAGCCAGGTGAAGGAGCGATTGTAGAACTTGAGCCAAGAGTATAAGCGTAGAGAAAATCAACACAGGAGACAACTTCAATTTGAGGTTGGTGATTTGATTCTGGCACATCTGAGAAAAGAAAGATTCCTGAAGGGGACATATAACAAACTAAAGATGAAGAAGATCAGACCATGTAAGGTCTTGAAGAAATTTGGGGCAAATTCTTATGAGATTGAATTACCCGATGGCATCGGAATTTCTCCGATATTCAATGTCTCAGATTTGTACCCATACAAAGCTATGGAAGCAGGAACAAGTGATGAAAAACTATAGGTTCAGTGGAAAAAATAGATGCCAGTTGCAGAGAAGCCACAGATGGAAAGCATACTGGACAAAAGAGTTAGCAAAAGGACCAGGAGAAAGGAATACTTTGAATACTTGTTCAAGTGGAAGGGACATCCAATCTAAGATGGAAATTCGGAAAATGAAACAGAGATCCAGAAGCATGGGTAGATCGTGTGAGAGCTCATGGATAGGAGCCCATGAAAATTTTCAAGCGAGGGAGTATGATGCAGGAGCATCGCCAGCATCAAGCGAGCATGGGGCAAACACCAATGCATTTTGGCACATGCTAAATTGTTTGAAAGTTTTGAAGTTTGATATGCCAAACGTAAATGAAACAATTAAGAAAGGCTGTACATATTGATTGTAATCAAACCTTGAGCATCCTTCTCTCGTCTGAAGGACTAAGAGGTATTTATGCTAGTTAATGTAAGTAGGTAGCTTTGAATCCTTAGATTAGACATTTTTAGGAGCCGAAGGGAAAACGAATATAGACACCCTCACTTGTATCATTTTAATATTAGCAGAATACTCGATCAAGAGAGCATAGATAAGAAGAAGCAGAGAGTTGTGTAGAAAAACCCCCATGTACAGAAGTTCTGGATTAATACAAATATCTTTAGTTCAGACTCATGGTGTCCAATTGCTTTCTGTGTTGTACATGTTGATTGATATTTGTTTGTTTACTCTCTATTATGCATTTGATTTTATGTGTGAATGTTTGATTTCATATTTAATGTCTGAAATCTGAAGAGAGGGAGAGTAAATAATGAGTTTCAATTGTTTCTCTGTCTAAGCAAGAGTTTTCTTGCAAGGAGTGCAGTGAAATTGTCCGCAAGGTGTGCGTTGACAGAAGTCAGAGTTCGTCTCTGAAAGATCAGGAGGGATAACATTGTTCTCATTCTCACAGAAGTGAAAGTTAAACACAGGAGCCGTGCAAAGTGTGCGTTGGCTAAGAAGATCCTCAATGTTTGTAACCTGAGTGAAACTGTTGAAAGACTGTTGTCGCAGAGAGTGCACAGAGTCTAAGAATTCAATGCTTGGAAGTATTGAAGGATTTGCCACAAGGAGTGCGTGCAAGAGTATTTTTAAAGACTCGAGTTGTGGATAAATCTCAGAAGGGATAGAGT
>SNQJ01S0153981.1:0-22721 GCA_010110895.2 Picea sitchensis
CTGATTGATTAGAGCAGACCCTTACCCACTCTTCGCTACGCTCCTATACCCACGGGGTAGAAGATTTACACGTGCTGTCCGAAAGGCTCATCCTAATCTATGTCGAGATTACTGCCTTAGCTATGAATATCTGTCTTATGTCCATTGCCCATCTGCCGAAGCCATTTAGTGAAATCGGATGCTGCTCGTTTCTTTGACTCCTTGCGACGATCTAGGTTACGACGAACATGAACTGAACCTGCATAGGAGGAGAGGAAAGATAGCAGATGCGCAGGAGAAATCGAAGGAGTCGGATCTGCGGTGTAGAGGCAGGGGCTGGTGATGCATTAAATTACGTCCACCAACTCCCTGCAACCAACATTGGGTTCGTCACGGGTGCCACATGTTTTGGAAAGGTTGCTGGCACAATTTGAGGAGGGCGCACTTGTTACGATGTTCTTATGAACAACATGGGTATCTCTCTGTTAGAATTTTCACATTTTGAGGAGGGTGCGCCTACATTTGAGGATTTGTTGTAACTACTTGTGGTATTGTCTCATGGTTTTCATTTGGGAACATGGTATTAATTTCATGGTTTCATTTGAGCACATAGCATTATTTTAGCTCATGGTATTCATTTTATGGTATTTGGAGCACTTTATCTATATAAGGAGGGCACCTCTCTCATTTGTAATGGTTGAAAATTGGTTGGAAGACCTATTTTCTCATAATTTTGGTGTAATAACTTGCTATCTTCTTGAGTAAAAATGTTCTAGCGTAATCAAAGAAGGGTTTGATATTTCAAGTAGTCATTGAGGTAGGCCCTATTGCAAAGAAAGGAATGGAAGTGAAGTATGAATAATTTTCTATCTCATTTACTTGTGAACTTCTAAGTTAATAATATTGTATTGGGGTGAATATCATAGGGTTTTACCTCCTTACGCTAGCTAGGTTTAGTTTAAAAATTAAAGTTTGTAATATTTAGGTTAAGTTCTTTAGGATTAACCTTCCTATGATTCTTCCATAGTTCATATTTTTAGATCGATGTTCACAAAGCAATATTACAAGATGCTTCAACAAAGGTAAGAGGACAAGTACTCAAGAGTATATTAGACCCCATAACCCAATGGTAAGCACTAGGTTTTTCTTTCTCTTTGTAGCCATATCACTTAACTTTCCCTTTTAAAAAAATTAGTTTATGAGAAACTTATGGTTTTCATTTGTTGATCTAAGTTGCTACTTCCAAGTTTTTATGTGCTAACAATCTTCCATATTTTACAATGAAATTGGTAATTTAAAGAGGTTTTATTAAAATCCATTTGCAATTTTATATTTGGATCTAACATTTTCTTCAATGTTTTAATCCTCACATAGAACTAGCCAATTAAACGCTGACAACTCTAAGGTTTTCATGTTAAATCTGAATGTATTAGAAATGTTGATATGCATGTAATTTCTCAAAGAAAATATGTTTGATCTAGGTCAACTTGCACTCTTGCTGAGATCTATTGGTTTAACTCATGATTATTGTGTAAATCTAATGAAGTTTCATTAACCTAAACGCTACACTAATAATTTGATATATTGCACATGCCACCTATGAAGTTCTTTCTAAAGCATCAAATTTATTTTCAAGCATTTATCTCAACATAATGAATTTGATCTCATGAATGGACTTTGATAAATTTATAGGTGTTTTTTATTATTTTAATGGAACTAGTAATCACTTGACATCGATCAAATCTATTCTTTGACACATTTTAGTACATTTATTTTCAGTGCCTTGTCTTGTTTATAATTTGAGAATAATTAATAGTGAATCTATGCCTAAAAAACTAGAACGACTYGCTGGAAAGTGTACTAGATGAATCATTTTTTTCTTGTGTGCTATTTTGTTTGACTTGCTAGAAAGTGTACTAGATGAATCATTTTTTTCCCATGTGTTATTTTGATCACTATTAAAGGTTAATGGAATGATAACAAAAAATATTTTAGATCCCTTATGCAAGCATAAGATAAATTGAATCCTAGATCTCTGGATTGGAACCTCATATAGTCTTTTGATCTATATTTTTGCTCATTGGATTTACTATGTATTGTCATCACATGTTTTAAAATCTCATGGTTAACGTTGTTTAGATACTACTATATATCATATTGAACTCAACCTAATTTTGAATTGTTGTCAATGGGTTTTAGATAGAGCTTCCTTCCATTTAACATTAATTCTCATAACAGCATTTGAGTCCAACAACATTGTGCCTTATTACTTTCCTTGCCATTTAACACTAATTCTCCTGACAACATTTGAGTCCAACAACATTGTGCCTTAATACTTTCATTGACATCCATGAAAAACATACTCAAGCAATAAACCTAGGAAGTAATCAGAAGTGGTATAAAATAACATGGTGAACTTGTGATATCTATGTTATAGATTGCTTCTTAAAAGTCTAGAATGGATTTTGGATATTTGTTTCTAATGAATGGTTCACAACAATTATGCTATCATTCAATACTGTCTAAAATCATTTAATATTGTCTAATATGTTTGGCTATATCCTTGGAATTTTAACTATACAGTTTGCATCAATGCTCCAACACTTGGTATATATAGTTTCCATTTCTACTTCACTTCATGATGTGAAGGTCATAAATACCTTTAAATGTCTTTAGATTAGCACTTATGAGCGATCACTTTAAATGAGAAAATTTGGCTTAATGCGACATTCTCACGTGGATGAGCTTCACGTTTAAATTTCATGCTTTATTGGACGAATCAAACTAAACTTTGTGGAAAAAACTTCAAGTACATGCTTTGTTCAATTCATCATTCATTTATTATGGTTGTTGGTGATAACACATTTGGTGGTACTTATATGCATTCATCACGTAAACCATATTGCACTCCACTTTATTACCACATTTTTTCCATATAAGAGTAGCTCTTGGGTTAACTTTAATAATTAATTCAAAGTTAAGCGATACTCCCATCTATGCGGATCTAGCTTGGATTGATTTGTAGGGCTTTCCCCGTGTGTGGGAAGACCATTGAGGTGACATTGGGTGGATTTCATGATAGTACTTTTAGGTTCTTGCGATTTTTTGTTAGGACTTTATTCACCTAGTGGCAGTTTGGGAGGTAACATTTTGGCATCATTATTGGGGATAAAGTCCATTTCCTCGGTATTCAAAGTTTATCTTAAAAACAATTATGGGTAGGATTTGAAGGTTTTATTAGTTTTACTTATTTGGCGACTCCACTGAGGGGGGAATCCCATTTCCTTAATACATTTTAGAGGATTCAAAGGTTTTATTAGTTTTACTCATCTGACGACTCCATTGAGGGGAGGAATCCCATTTCCCTAAGAGATTTTAGAGGCTTGTTGCTTTTACGGTGAAGTAAGAAACATTGTACCAACATTTGAGCATTCACCTTGGAGACTCCACTCTTGTCACATTTTATTTTCAAATTTAAGTTATTGGAAAATTGGCACCTTGGGATTTCTGTGAGTTTCATCCTTGTTTTGATCTTGAAGGAATTAGTGGATATCCTAATCATTTTACTCAATAATGGGTAGAAAAACTTCCTAAGTTTGATGGTATTGAATCTCATACCATTCAACACATTGTTTTATTTTTGGAGTATTTTCTAAATCTTGATGTATCTCATGAGGATGTCATGATTAAGTTGTTTGTAATATCTTTGGAGATGAAGGAAAAATATTTCCTAAGTCATATTAGTAATCCTAAGACAATATATTCTTATGATCATTTGTTTAGAATCTTATTCAAGTGTTGGGGTCCTAATTATCAAGATTTTGAGGATTTTTTTAAATACTATGTGGTGATCGTGCAAGAAAATAAAAGGTATAAAGTTATTAAGACCTTTGAGAATCATGAGATTTGAGAGAAAACTTATAATTCCATGGATGAAGATTCTTATTATCATTCCCTTGAAGAAAACTCAATCAAGGAACACATTTAAGGTCTAACTTATGAAGAATATCGTAAAGAAGAAAGGATTGTATGCTTAGAAGATTGGATTGAGGTTTTCCATGAAAGAAAAGAGAAATAGAAGATTTTTTCCACCTGTTTCAAATAAATCTTTCATTAGATTTGGGGGCTGAAATAAGCAAGAAAATAATTCCCTTTTTGGTTTGATAGAAAAGAAATACTATATGGTTGCAACTCATAGGGAACATGTTTCCACCTTAACATTAGCTGACGATCAAGAACATAAAGGGAAGATGAAACATCCCATTAAAAATCAAGAATATAAAGAAGAAAACCAACCATATAAGGAACCAATTCAGGAGGAATCACTCCATGGAAAATACAACACCAAGTATATGAGGGATACATGGATGAATAGGAATAAAAACTACTTCATGAATCCATTGATGATTTCAAGAAACTACATATTTTTTCCACTCTTTTGACCTAGAACTAAACCCTCAAGTCTACCAATATCATCCTAAATTTTGTGTTCTAGAGATTGGCATTACTATATCTATGCTTTGCATGTACTCAAAAGTAAATGGATTTCCATTTATATTTATTTTGTTTACACTATCAAATTAAAGAAGGTTATGGAATGACTTGTGTTTTTAGTGAATGATAAATGGTGCGCTAGAATATGTATATATGTGTTCTCTAATAAAATTATTAACACAACATGTAGCATATACTTTGCAAAATATTCTACAGGTATCAAAATGGCTTCGCACAGTCACTGAAGGTCGAGGAAGATACCAAATATTTATGACAACAAGAAGGAATCCATCAACTTTATAACCATTTCAACAAATCACTCCACATGATAGGTGGCATTTGCAACCGCATTGCCATCATAACAAATTGAACAATAAATGAATATGTTGTAGTGTAACGAACCGATCCATTGGCTTGATCCATCACTGTGTGAACAAGCATAATACCATTGTGCTTCAAAAGTTGCGACGAGAAAAAAATTGAGTTTGTTACTATATGGATGAATTTCATTTTGAGTTCTTGCGATCAGTTATGGATCACATGCTCCAAGATCAGTTGTAATTGAAACCTTAAACCCCAAATCAAGGAATGTTATCTCTCTTATTTTAGAATGAGTAGATTCTTTGCTTGCGTATAAAAACATGGGCATCCTTACCTTCAATGGACATTAGTGTGTTTTTCCATCACATTTGTAATAATTTTTCCACTAGATAATATACTCTTGTTATATTTTAATGCACAGGCCAAACCCTTGAGGGGGCCCACTCGAGGTAAGGCACTATACACATTTTGTATATATATGTTGTAGTTTAGTTGTGATATTTATTTATGTTCAACACTTGTTCATTTTATTTCAGGTAGACTATTTTTCATTTTGTTTCCTTTAGATTGTTCTTGAGAATAATTTTAAGCCACTTGTGGTTGAAATCTTAAGTAAAGAGAGAAAAAGTATCAGTATCATAGGATTAAACACATAATCGAGTCTAAGAAGGGCCATTAATTAAGCATGAAGCCATAGGTGATTAAAATAAAAATTCCACTATAGCACATACCATTAAAATTAGTTAGAGGAAGCAGACACCACTCTAATTGAGTTAGAGGAAGTGGACACCTAGTCAGGATTATTCTATGTCGGTTGGTATTCTATATCTATTAATATTAATAAGGAAAAAAAACACTCCATATTACTATTAATTAAAAATAAATAAAAGAAAATAACAGTCTAGATTAGGTTTATGTTTAAATCTCATCCCTCATGATTTATTCTTTGGCACACATAAAAAAACATGTAGTTCATAATCCCTTGGACGTTGTTGGGTGGATTTCTTCAGTAGATTTAGGCCTGGAAGGTTTGTTTTCCTTGGAATGGGATGTATATCTGTCAATTCTTATAGGTAGTGGAATTTCTCTCAATAATGAAGAGGATGCAATTTTTTGGTCCTGGAATAAGTCCTCGGGAAAGGTTACAACTAAGCTAGCTTACAGTCTCACAGCATAGTAATGAGGAGCCTTGTTGGTGGTATCAAGTAATATGGAAAGTAAAGATCCCTACAATATTTTTTTGTTTTATTTGGCTTTGCCTCAAAAACTTGGTCCTCACTGGCGAGAATTATAGACTTAGAGGAGGTATAGGCTCTTCACTATGTCCATTGTGATTACATGATGAGGAAACAATTGTGTAGTTGTTTGTCAATTGCTCCATTTCACAACTCATCTAGATGGAATTTCTTAAACAACTACAAATTTGAGGATATTGGAATTGTCCTTCATTACAAGAAAATTTTCTTTACTGGTTCCTTACCTTTCCAAAGCACAAGTCAATTCCTTTCCACATACTTTGGGGAATTTGGAATTACAGGAATAAAATTTTATTTGAAGATTTTCCCCGGAATGAAGGCCTAATCTGTAGCAGAATTCTGATGCCACTAAAGGAATACAAGGATGTTTCTGAAGGTCTCAGTCTAGACTATATATTTTCCTCAGTGTACTTTGAAAATAATCCTATTGGATTCTTCGATGGAGTTGCTGCTGGAGGTAAATGTGGAGTTGGAATTTTTCTTAAGTTTAGTTCAAAACATGTTGTCAAAGCTACACTTGTTGTTGGTGAAGGTACTAATAT
Source organism: Picea sitchensis (assembly GCA_010110895.2). Classification (NCBI taxonomy): domain Eukaryota; kingdom Viridiplantae; phylum Streptophyta; class Pinopsida; order Pinales; family Pinaceae; genus Picea; species Picea sitchensis. The sequence continues at coordinate 6,593 of SNQJ01S0153981.1, forward strand.
TAAGACAGATTCTTGGGTTATGGAGACTACTCACTGATCTAAAATGGATCCAAGAAATCCTAAAAATAAAAGTTCTCATAATCGAACGAAACTAGCACTATTGCATTGGGCTTGTCGTGCTGATTCCGACCATATATTTTTTTCTGCAAATGGACACCATATGCGAAAGTTATTGTGTTATGATCGATTTCCCAAATAGGCAAAACATCAAATTGGTCATAGTCAACAGGTCGTACTGCTGACCTCAAAAATATGAAAAGTGACGTCAACAGTGACACGTGGGAACACGAAGAGGTGACACGTGTCACTCAGTTTTGGCGTTTTTGGGTTGAGTTGGACTAGTACGAAATTGACACGTTGCATTGTATGAATGACACATGGTAGTTCGTACGTGATGTGGCACCATTGGCAACACAACACGTGGCAGGTACGACAACGACATGGAAGTGATACATGCCAGGGTGACAGGTCGACACGTGGCAGGGCTAACTGTGTAGTGATGTGGCACTACTGACTAGGTTGTTGACTGTTTTGGTGACTGGATCATACGATCCAATCACGGGTGGCACATGGACCAATCAGATGGTGCCACGTGGCACCCCGGATTTGGCCGAAGGTTGGATGGGTCAAAAATTCGGTTGCGACTCCATCGGGCTCAAACCCCCGATCTCCGCATGGGAAATGGACTAAGAACTATAAGCTAACTGGATGGGCGACGTTAGGTCTTGTTACAAATATTCGACCTATATTTATTTGAATTTATTTGGGTTGAAGGATTAGGGATAAGCCCTGATCGGTAGGGGGCTATCTCGTTCAACCAGAGATGCAGACCAGGAGCCAAGACTAGATGTTTGGGGGCGCGCGGATGGTTCACGACCCACACATATGCCACCATGTGATCGAAAGACCATGGTTGGACTGGAGGGTTAGGGGCCAACGCCTAACGCTCACCCATATGGCAACCTCCATGTGACAAGGAGCTCGGGAGAAAGGGTTTGCACCTAATGTTTGTTGAAAAGTGGGTTAAAAACTATAATATATGATTTTTTTAATGATTTTATATGTTGATTTTGGTGGATTTTGCTCAAAATTGAGGATCTGGAGCCCTTTTTGAAGCCAGATCTTCAGAGGATGTTGGGAGGAGGATACCAACTCAAAATCTATATAAACTAGAGGTTCTTATCAACATGAGGAGGTTCATATTGGAAGAATGATGATGAGTTTGTGAAGCTTGAAGCCATTTTTATGCAGGGAAGCCATTGAGGAAGCGAACTTTGGAGGCCAATTCTGGGAGCTACGCTCAACCTTTTTCAGTGTCGTCAATTGTGTTGGATTCTTGAGATTGAGAAGAATACAACCATACCATTTTTTAATGCCATTAACATTTTTCTTACGTGCGTTTGAAGCATTTAAGAGAAATAAGAAAGCCTCACCCACTGAGACAAAGGCTCGGAGACGTAGGCAATCTTGCCAAACTCCATTAACAACCTTGTTGTTATGGTTTGTTGTTTTTTGTGCTTATATTCTGATCTGCATTTCTTTATGATGGTTGCTATAATCTCTCATTAAGTTCTTCTTCTTTCCTTAATTCCTAATTGGTAATTGAACACATGCTTAAAACTTAACCAAGTATTTAAAAATCATTTTTGGATCACGCACTCTAGCAAAGATTCTACATCTTAATAGATTAATGATTACAAGTGACTCTAAGGTGATTATAGACTGGTTTGAAGGTAAATGCACAATTCTCTCACAGGTTTTGGAAATCCGATCAACATCCTGGCTTGTTACAATTTGAAGAATTTGTAAATGATACTCTGGTTAGGAGTGATAAACTCTATATCTTCTAAAGGAGAGTTGATCAAACATTTTTATTTCTTTTTTTTTCAATTACTACAAAGTGTATATATGTTGTAAATAAAAAAGAAAAACAAAAGATAAAAATAGGAGCCTCATTACAGTTTATATTTTGTACATGGAAAGTTTCCTTTGATTCAAATTTGAAAATCGATAAAACTATTTTTTTCAATTGAAAAAAAAAATCTCATCCCTCAACAATGAAAAGAATATCAACCCTCATTAAATGGTGACCATCCAGGTAAATCCCTACAATACTATTTAGCTATCTGTAACAACCTACAACGGATTGGAAATCCCTACAATACAATTACCTATCATTGATTCAAATCCCCATAATACTATTTAACTATCAGTCACAACCTGCAACAAGACGACCATAACATTTGATATTGCATCAACTCTTCTCTTACTAGATGGGTGAAATGACAATATTTCCTCTAGCTCGTCCGCTTTCTTGATGTTTGAAAGCCTCTATAACATCAGAAAATGAATACAAGATCTTTGGATAGATCATTGGTTTCAGTTTCTCACTTTTTATGTACGGCTAAATCTTTTCCAGGTTATGGGCGATAGGTGTTAGCATGAAAAATTCAACCATAGGATGAGGTTGCAATGAACCTATGTCCAAAACTTTAACTTCCTCTTTGGCCACCACATGAGACTTGGTTGAATCCCATGCAAATTAAATAAAACATTTTCATTAGATTAGATCATAATTTCATTAGAAACCAAGCCAAGAAAACTAAGCGAGTCAGTGACTGGTACCTATGGTGTCAAATATGAAATCAAATTTCTCGGAGACCTGATCGTAGCTCTGTTTGGTATAATCGATGACCAGATCAGTCGCGGGGCTTTTGAAAAAGTCGATTTTCCCAATGCTAGTTGTGGAAACAATCCTGGAAGCTCCATAGACATGCTTCGCCAACTGAATGGCTAGGTTACCCACTCTGCCCGCTCCTCCCACTATGAACACGCTCTGCCCGTTATCAAATTTTTCTATATCAAATGCCTGCTGAGTAGTCAGTACTGCAAGAGACAAACTCGTTGCTTCCTCGAAAGTTAAATTTGTGGGCTTCGACGTGAAAAGGTATTCATCCATTGCGGTGTATTGGGTGAGAGTTCCCCACTGCTTTGGCCTGTCCACTGTGAATTTGTTATCATATATCTTGTCGCCACTCTTGAACTTGGAAACTCCATCGTGAACTGTTAGAATCGCAAATGCAGAAAACACAATTCACATATGATAAATAACAATCACATAGATAAGAAACACATGGATTTCATGTGGTTCACCCAAACTTTGGGCTACATCCACCAAGCATAGGCATCAGTTTTCTTGTTATTCAGATCATGGAGATTACAACAGACTAGCAAGTTCTCACTCAGTCATTTTCCTCTACGGTCTTACATGAATTTATACATTCACACAAGAAACTGATTATTAAATGAAATCCCTATCCATATTCTAACTTGGTCTATCTGGTTGTAACCAACACAGAATAATAGGATCCAAATCCATCATTAGAGGAATTCATTGTCACCAAATCCCAACAATCTCCACCTTAACAACAATTAACCTGATACCTTGCTCCTTCCTTTTGTTCATTGCCTTTTCTGCAAGCCAAGAGAAGCTAAGCACCATTACAGCTTCTCTAATAAAACTGGTTTCATGATCTCTCCTGTGTGACTTGCATGAGTTTGGATTTTCTGAGGGGTGACTCCACCTCCAACATGTCTTTCACAACTATGATGTGAGACATATTTAGTGATAGATCTCCTCCTATCCAAAACACATGTAAAATATACATTACAATTATCACAGACCATATCAGTGTAACCATTATAGGTGACATTTGTACTTCTCAAACGCTGAAGCACCCATTTCACTACAACACATGAATTTGTCACGTATCTGACAACATCATTAGCATGTGAAACATCTGGTCTTAACTATTTCATCACATACAATAGACCTCCTACTGAGCTTACATGAGACATAACCTTTTCTTCTTTATAGACAGGACCTATGCTTGAAGAAAACTTATAATGGAAAGAAAGAGGGATAAAAAATGGTTTTACAATCTTCATACTGAACTCCAACCACAACTTGCCATTACCATATTTGGATACTTCCATGCCCATAATGTGTTTTGTTGCTCCTTGATCCCTCATCTGAATTGTCCCTCCCACCTGAGTCATTTTCTTACTGATTTTATCCATGCTTCGGCTTGCATCGAGCATATCATCAACAAATAACATCAAGACTGTGAATGTACTATAAATTGTATAGTCATTCCTACCCTTTGAAAAATTCTGACTCACTATGAAGGATTCAAACCTCTTCTATATTTTCCTAGGTACTAATAGGCCATACAATGAATTATCTAACATGCAAACAAATTTACCGTCGCAATCTTGAATCAACCCTTTTGATTGATCCATACATACTATATCTCTGTCAATGATGACCTTGTGAGAAGTAGGATTCCACACACAACATCCCTTTATACCATCATCATAACTTGCAAAGATATAAAACAAGAAGGAATTTGGAAACAAAGATTTTAAGTCTGGAAATGATTTACCGCTTACCAGTACCTGCAATTATTTCTTGCTCTTATGACCTTGATGCTTCTGCCGTAAACAAGAAGATACATCTGTCACTTCATATGCCACTTCACTACTCCCTTCCAGCTTATAAAGGTTATCAACCTTGGTTGCCTTCATCACTACTAAACTACCTTTCGGCAATGTGAGTGTTCCACCTTGACCTGTATACTTATATCCACAAGAAACCAACACTCCCAATGAAATCAAATTTGATTTAAGCTCAGGTACATATCTAACATCCATTAATTCCCTAACAATACCATCGAACATCCTAATTCTAATACTTCCAACCCCAACAGTTTTACATGGAATACCATTTCCCATAAACCCTACACCCTCATCAACAGATTGGTAAGAAATGAACCAATTTCTATGTGAGAACATGTGGTGGGAAGCACCTGTATCTAACTGCCATTCTTCTTGATATTGTAAATTACTAGAAACGAATAAAACTTGATCAGTCATACCTAAATTTGTTACAGCCAAATTTGCTTCCTTCGTAGAGTTTTCCTTAGATTCCTTTCTCTTCCAACAATCTTTCTTGAGATGTCATGTTTTGCCACAGTACCAACATTTTTATTTACCCTTTCTGTGTCTTGACTTAGATCGAGAAAAACTTCTCTCATTCTTCTCTTTAGTTCGACCTTTGACCAACATCGCTTCTGAAGTTGAGATTTCTTTACAAGATTTTCTCCTCATCTCCTCAGTCAACAAATCTCCCACAACAGAGTCATAATCTAAAACATTTGTTGAGCTAAAGCTAATAGAGGTGACTAGATTATCCCAATACTCAGGCAACAGACACAATAGTGTAATAGCCTTATCTTCATCTTCGAATTTAACTTTCATACTAGTCAATTGAACTATAAGGGTATTAAAGGTATTTAAATAGTCAACAACTTTTGTACCTTTTTTCATCTGCAAACTGTACAACTGTCTCTTCAAGTAGATTATGCTCGTCAAGGACTTCGTTATATATAGACTTTTCAACTTGCTCCATAAGCATGATGTTGTATCCTCTCCTACAATATTAAACATAACCTCATCCGCCAGACATAAACGAATGGTACTAAGAGCTTTCACATCCAAATCTTCCCATTCCCATTCCGCCATGGCTGTTGGTTTCTTTGACTTGCATGCCAATGCTTTTTGCAACTAGTTTCTTTGACTTGCCTGCCAATGTTTTTTGCAACACTTGTTGCACCAATAAATCCTGTATCTTAAGCTTCCAAAGCTCAAAGTTGTTTTTACCGCTGAACTTTTCAACTTCAAACTTTGAACTCTGCATCTTAGCCATTAACACAAAAATCTTCTAATGCCCAAATCACATCTTATAAAACCCTTTTAAATGTAGAGGAATAATAAATAAGGTTAAAAAAATTCAATCCAAAAACCTTTTAATAATATATAAAAAAGTTTAATAAAAATCTTTTATAAAACAAAAATATTCACTTTTTAAAATTTTAATTCCTCCACTCTTTTAAATACTATATTCCAAATATAATACTTCCTTTTATACCTCCACGTGACTTGTGCAAAATTCTTCATACCATAAACTTTTTACCTTAAGTTTTTACCACATGACTTTAAAAAACATGCGAATTTAATTTAAGAGATCATTATTTTTTTGATTTAAGGGAGTCGCTGCACCTCACGATCTCAAAAATTCCTAGTTCTTACTACCACTGGAGTGCGTCGATACCTTACACAGATGTTGCTGCTCTTCCGAAATTTGACGCACTCTTCTCCAACCAGCTCTGATACCACTTGTCAGAATTGTAAATGTGGAAAACACAATTCACATATGATAAATAACAATCACACAGATAAGAAACATTTGGATTTCATGTGGTTCACCCAAACGTTGGGCTATGTCCACCAAGCATAGGCATCGATTGTCTTATTATTTAGATCATGGAGATTACAATAGACTAGCAAGTTTTCGCTCTGGTTCTCTCACTCAGTTATTTGCCTCAACGGGCTTACATGAATTTATACATTCACACAAGAAACTGATTATTAAATGCAATCCCTATCCATATTCTAACTTGGTCTATTTAGTTGTAACCAAAGCAAAATAATGGGATCCAAATCCATCATTAGAGGAATTCGTTGTCACCAAATCCCAAGACCATCTTCGACCACCAGTCTTGCTGCGTCACAACTCGTCACAGTTTGTATAACACAAACCAACCATAGGAAAAAACATAGTCATGGCATAGCATTGATATTATTAAACAAGTTTATAAATGTTTTTATGGTTAAATTCTTTAGTGGTGTAACATGAAGGTTATGGTACTTTACAAAGCTAAGGATATCCTATCTCTCTCTATTTAAATTTGGATTTAAATACATATTTAAAAAAAAAAATTAACCATCATGTAATATGGTATTAATATATTAGTTTTGAAAATTTATTATTTAAACAATTAAAACTTAATTGCAAGATATATTTTCAAAGCCAAAGACGAAATGTTAAAAGATCAAACATGCTGTACCGCAAAAGGTCTACTATGACTAAAATGCTTGACAGATTGGAACCAGAAATCTTCCATTCGTTAAACAATAACGATAACTGGCCGGGCCCCGGCTTTGGCACAGGTAATTTCCATATTCGTTTATGGATCCATATTCGTTGTAAAACCACGCCTTCTGCATTTTATTCGGAACTTTGGAGAAACCACGCCTTCTGCATTTTATTCGTTGTAATTTCCTGCGCTCGTTTGTTTCGTCTTGATCTGATCGGAGAACCAGATATTCAGAGTACTGTGATGAAGGAATTTGGAAATACTCAGAGGTGGGTGTGTATTTGTAGCCATTAACGAACTATCGATATGTCAACCCGATGAAGTACATTGCCTGCACGTTCGAATTTCTGCAATGACGCCAAAATCTAATGATGTCTGCAGTGACGCCATAGCCCTAACCATGACGTCTGCCGTGACGGCGTGCATCTACAGAAAATTTCAAACATGAAATATTTTAATATTCAAAGATGAAGTCATTATCTTCAAATCCTTCTAATCACATTGAAATGCTTCAAATTCAAATTCAAAAATATATTTCCAACATACTTTGCATTGCATACTGTTTGTTAAAAATGTGTTTTAATATCGATTTGAATAACATGTATTCAAATATTCAAAGACGAAGTCATTCTCTTCAAATCCTTCTAATCACATTGAAATGCTTCAAATTCAAATTCAATAATATATTTCCAACATACTTTGCATTGCATACTGTTTGTTAAAAACGTGTTTTAATATAGATTTGAATAACATATATTCAACATACATTGCGTTTAGGTGCATAATCTTTATTAAAAGTGTGTTTTAATATCGAATGAAAGATCCTCAATCTCCGATTCTTATATTTTATTTGAGAGTTTTATTTGAGAGAATTCTATGACCTTTAAAATCAACTATATTGTATTTATTGTATTTTTGAGATAATTAATATTCAAATTTATCTCATCCAATACTCAATTTAAATTTATTTTAATTTAAAGTATTAAATTCAGATTTAAAAATAATATTTAATGTATTCTATTCCTTGTTTAAATTTTATGTATATTAATATATTGATATGTTAACTTTATCCTAGGTAGGTTTAGAATCTAGATTAATTAATATTTTCTTCATATAATTAATATGATCATCGATTCATTTGTTGAAGTTAGATTAACTAATATATATAATTAGTATGATCATCGATTCATTTGTTGAAGTTAGATTAACTAATATATATAATTAGTATGATCATCAATCTATCAATTCTTTGTTGAAGTTACATTTTAGATTAGTTTAGATTTATTTGACCTATCATTTTTTTTTTTGGTTGAAGTTACACTTTAGATTAGTTTAGATTTATTTGACTTTAGATTTATAAGTATGAAGGGATCAAACTTTTGACCTATCATTTTTTTTTGTTGAAGTTACACTTTAGATTAGTTTAGATTTATTTGACTTTAGATTTATAAGTATGAAGGGATCAAACTTTTGAGTTGTAAATTTTGTAGAGTTTAAATTCTTTTTTTAAAATTTTGATTTTCTTAATATTTATGTAAAAATTAAAATTTTGTAATCTTACTTCATATCCTAATCATACTTAATATTTTATATCATTTCCCTTTCACAACATTTATGTTTGACTTATAGTATTTCATTCAACAATGTATAGTCAAACAAATTGAAGCACAATACAAATTCAAAGTCAAATAAAGCCAGAAAGGCTAGAGGTGAAGACTGTGAAAGTAAAAAATAAAAAAAAAATTAATGAAGCTAGAGCTATGCCACCTCATTAAAAAGGCCCAACCCCTGAGTCTTATGCTAAAAATGCATATATGAAGAAAGGACTAAGAAATCAAAGAAGAAGAAAAAAAGGGTAATAAATAAAGTTCTCACGTTATAACTCTATGTAAATCTCCCTCTTAAAGGTTTTAGTGTATAATTAATGAAGATTCCTTGCTCTTGAAAACTAGTTGGACCAATTAAATGACCTTCGACATTATCACATATGAATATGGAGGTAAAAAAATAAAGTTCCCCTTCCCTTTCCATAAAATATCCATCTTTTTTACCTATCTCTAACCAACTAATCTAGGGAATGCCTCTTATCTTAGGAATTGTCATGTATGTAATAAGGGTAAGGTTGTCCAACCATAGTAAATATAAGATAATTATAAAATTAACTTATGTTATGAAGTTGTTAGAAGGGATTACTTGACGTGCATTGCCTAATGACTTGAGTTGTGACTTGATTCCTCATTATAGGTGGGTGCCCCTCATTTGGATCTGTGCACTATGCCTTGAGATCCATGACATTGTCTTTGATCTGTGTACCTACATTGGGACATGTGTACCTCTATACAACCATATCTACCTACATTTGGATTAGTGTCATTTTTCTTGGGATCCATGTACTGCATTGGGATACATGTCAGTGGTCTTGACTACAATGACAAGAAGGAAAATGCTAATGAAGACTCAACCTCAAAACAAATGAGTGAAGAAAAGACCAAGAGTTATGTTGATGTGCTAAAAACTCCTATCAAGGTTGAAGACAACATGAGGGAAGAACATAACATTCCACATGAGACAAATATTCCCCACAAATATAGAATCAATAAGACTTTTCCATCAAGATGGAATCATACAATCTGGTACCAAAATCCATTTTTGGGCTATTGTTATTCTTGAAATGGTTTTGGTCATAAATCTATAGATTGTAGAATAAATGAAAAGGACAGTTATACGAGGAACAACAACAAATATACCCATGGATTCTAAAGGAGAAATTACAATTCATTTCCTAAAGACAGTTTTACTAAATTTTAAAATTATATGTTATAACTGCAATAGTTATGGGCATATAACAAAGTTTTGTAGAAGTGTTTTCAGAAAAGATAAGAAAGACTAAACCCTAACAATCATAGAAAGAAATTAGGAACAAAGGGAAAAAAAGAAAGAAAAATCCTTGATCATACAAGTTGCACTATGTGCACAAAATAATAGGGATGAGTGGTACATTGACAATGGGTGCTCAAGTCACATGACAGGAGTTAAAAAAAAATATCACCTTGAAGAAGAATGAAGGCAGTGTTACCTTTGGGGATAATGGAACTTCAAATATAGTTGGAAAATGAACTCTTAGTATTGATAAAGGAAGTGCTAAGGTAGAAAATGTTCTATATGTTGAAGAATTGAAACACAATCTTCTCAGTGTTAGCCAAATGTGTGATCACGGAAAAACTCTCACTTTTGACTCCCAAGAATGTAAGATTAGAAGGGAAAATTCAAGAAAACTAGTTGTAAGAGCAATACAAACCCCAAACAATGTGTATATTATTGCCAAGATTAGTGAAGAAAAATTCTTCATGGGGTAGACAGATGAAAGTTGGTTGTGGAAAAAAAGAGTGGTCCATATGAACTTTGACAACTTGGTAAAAATAAACACCAAACAAGCAGTAAGGGATATGTCAAATATCACAAAACCCTCAAATACTATTTGTAATCATTATCATCATGAAAAACAATATAGGGTGAGCTTCAAGAAAAAGGAATATACAACATCCAAGCCATTGAAACTCATGCATATAGATCATTGTGGACCAACAAGAACACAAAGTCTGGAAGGAGAAAAATATTTTACAACAATAAAATGAAGGAGCACCTCACCACCACTAGAAGCTACAAGAAGCTAACTAGCAACCCAATATCTAAGGTGATTAAAGAAGTGAAGAAATTTATTAAGGACTCCAACTTAGATTAAATGACAAAGAAACAACTCACTCCAAGCTGTCTAATCACCCCTAGAATCTATGGACTCCCTAAGATCCACAAGGAAGGTATTCCTCTTAGACCGATTGTCAACACAATTGGTTCACCAACCTATGAACTCGCGAAGCATGTAACAAAGATCTTAAATCCACTAGTCGGCAACACATACTCTTACATCAAGGATTCTAATGACTTTGTAAAACTCATTAAAGAGGAAAAACTAGAAAAAAAGAACATGCTTATTAGTTTTGATGCAGTGTCCCTCTTTACAAAAATTTCTTTAAATGAGGCTATAAAAGTTGTCAATGAAGTAGCAGACCCTGAAACAACTAAACTAGCATAGGTTTGGTTAAGATCAACCATCTTCAGCTTCCAAGGAGAGTTTTTTGAACAAATAAGTGGGGTGGCCATGGGATCCCCTTTATCCCCTATTTTGGCCAACCTCTTCATGGAGAAGTTTGATAAGAAAGCATTGGAAACATACCCACTAAAACCACCTAGATGCAAAAGGTATGTAAACGATACCAACGTTAAATGGCCTCATGGAAGCAAAGAACTAAACAAATTATTTGCACACCTCAATGGAATCTATGAAGACGTAAAATTTACTATGGAACTTGAAGAGAACAAAATTATTCCTTTCCTGGATGTACTAGTCACCAGGAAGCAGGATGGAACACTCGATGACAAAGTCTTCAGGAAAACAACTCACACAGATATCTACTTGCATGCAGACTCTCACCAGCACCCCTCTCAGAAGATACGGGTTCTCAATACGCTAGCCACAAGGGCAACAAGGATCTCTGACAAGGAACATATTTGAAAAGAGATCGACCACCTCACAAAGCTTTTTAGAAGCATAGGATATAGGGATAAGGACATAAATAATGCAATGAAAAACAATGAAAGAAGGATAGTCCTTTCCTTTTGAGTCAGAATTCTGCCTTGGGATTCCAATCAAAATAATTGTATGGTGTGAGGATTACCACCAAGTTTGACTGTATAATATGTGTCCTATCCATCTCTCCCACTATTTCTAAGAACCCCTAAAAATTTGCTCTCAATCTACAAGTGAAAAATTAAGAAATCACGGTAGAAAGGGCACTTTAAGTGAAAATTTATATCAATTTCAGGAGACGATCTTCCGAATTACTTTTTTAGCCAACTATGAGGAATCTCACCAAACGATTGAAAACCCATTTGTAGAATGGGTCGATCTACTTCTCACGCGAGTCGTTTCCTCAAAAAATTAATATTTTGGGAGAAATCACTATAGAAAGGTACAACCACGGATTCATATCAGTTTCAGGAGGCTACCTTCCAGCTTACTTTTTGAGCAAACGGTGAGGAATCTCTCCAAACGGTTTAAAACCCACTTGTAGAATGGGTCTATTTACTTTCGAGGAGAGTCGTTTCCTCAAAAAATTAATATTTTGGGAGCAACCACTATATAAAGGTACGACGATGAATTCATATTAGTTTCAAGAGGCTATCTTTCGGCTTACTTTCTGAGCAAACGGTGAGGAATATCGTTAAACGGTTGAAAAAACGCTTGTAGAATGGGTCGATTTAATTCCCTCGCAATTTGTTTCCTCAAAACGTTAATATTTTTGGAGAAATCATTGCTGAAAGGTACGATCATGGATTTAGCTCGTCGAAACTCCGATTTTCTTTATTCTTTGGCTTGTGTGGCTTGCTCCAAGCAGCATAGTTGTGATACCATGTCAGTGTTTCATGGAAACCTGCACAGGATATCTAGCTAAAGCATACACAAACAAATCTTATCAAGAAAAGGAAGAGAGATACACAATGAAGAATGAGAATCAATGCATATTATGATCTAATCAATGAGTGAGTGATCTTCACTCATATAGGAAATGACATCCTATAATTATGAATGCATGCATAATAGTGATGTTTTAATATTAGAAAGTCTAAAATAGAACTAGTGAGTTAACTCCCACTGAACTAGTGTGCCGAAAATTAAAAAAAATTCCAACACCTTCTTCGAATGTGCATGAGATTTCCTTTTTATTTTTTTTATCTTTAGATTTCTAATATTTGTGGCTTCCATATTGCACAGTAAGTGCATGCAACTTTGGGCCTTCGATTTTTCCCATGTTGATGAGCTTGGTTTCCTCTTGTGTCAGGGATTCGATAAAGTCCTCAAGAGAAGGCATCTTCCAGGTGGAACCGGAGGAGAATATGACAAAATGGAATGTGGATACGAATACAGAGAATTTAGGACCAAGTTTGGAGAGAATGGCGAGAACCATTTGTTTCTCCTCCTTAGATTTATCAACCCCGCAAGCTTTGACTTGCGATAGTAAATCCTTGAATTTTGTAAAGAAATCTTGGATATTGTCGAATCTTTTTGGATCCAATGTGAGAAGTTCCACCTCCATCATGTGTCCCCTCATCTCATCCTGCTTTCCAAATATCCCTCCCAAGGTGGTCCAAGCTTCATTGGGAGTCATACAGGAAGATATGTGAAAAAGGAGATCGAAAGAAATAACACTGCAAATCGTTCTCAGTGCTTCATCCATCTGATTTAAGTACTTGGATTTTTCTATGGCTGATGTCGGTTTTGTATCTGTATTTAAGGTTAACCTATACAATCCTTTGGTTCAGAGCTGAATCATTATTCTCTCCTTCCATGCAAAGTATTTGTAAGGTGTAAGAATGAATTCTTTTTTGAAATCCATCTTTCCGCTGTCTTCAATCTTTTGTACCTACAATAAAATTTTGGTGTAGATTTTGATGAGCATTTCGTCGGCTCTAATACCATGTAAATGTGTTGAAAATACACAGAATAGATCTATCTAGAAAATAATACACACATTTGCAGAGAGAAATTGAGAAAGAAGAAGAAGGAGAAATAATAGAAGAATTCTCATTAACCATAATGAATAATGAATAATTTACTCATGATATACTCTGTATAACTCAATCTTTGCGAACTCGAGGAGAACAAATGCACCATAGTGGTGTTATAGAGTGATCTAGATGCAAACCAGTAGTTGTGGGAGTGAACTTCCACCTACTCTAGTCTCCCAGGCAGTTACGGGACTGGACTGCCGCCTAGTTGAGTTAACTAGTCAACTAGTCTTCAGTTAACTCACCGAACATAGTGTAGTGAGGAGTGGATTAAGGAATCAAGGGTAATGCGCCAGTATGGCAATGATCCCAAGGAAAGTGTGCATTAACATGATGATGGTCCCAATGTTGCATGGTGACAAAACCAATGCACCATCTAGACTCAACTCAACTAGTCAAACTGAAGTGTCAATTGAAAGAGAATATTCTCCAGGTGGAATATTCTCCCCTAAAATATAGGAGATTGGATAATGAAAAATTATGACTAATGAACAAGGAAAAAACTTAGGAAAAATAAATACTAGGTCTGTATGAAGTAACTCCAACACCAAGCATGTGAATGGCTTTGTCTTCATGGTCATTGGTTGATTCTCTAATAGGACAATTTTAGCACCCTCCAAGAAGAGCATCATAGTCGAGGCCACCGCCGAGCTCTTATTTGAACATTTTTTGGGTTCATTTTGGGCTCCCATAAACCATTATCTTAGATTGAGACAATAGGTTACTGAGTACTTTTTGGTCCAACCTATGGTCGATGATGGAAACCAAGCTGACCAAATCAACTGTCTTCCACCCATAGATTGATGGACAAATAGAGGCAGTCAAGAGGATGATTTTCCATATCATGAGGATGTACAATTCCAAACATCCAAGCACATGGGATGAAATCCTTCCTTATGTTCAACATAGCTACAACATACCGCTCCGCATCTCTCTTGGCCACAACCCCTTTCAAGTGTGCTTGGGGTTCCAACCATTGACCCTCATTGATGTAGCTCTGCCCATTGCAGTTGCACAGGAAGAGTCCTCCCATGCTTAGACCGATTTTTATAGAGCAATGAAATTTATTGAGTGAATCCAACAAATTCAACAACAATTTCATGATATTTTGTAAAAATCCAATGCCACTTACAAGTAGTGCCATGATCAACATCGGGTACCACACAAGTTTCAGGTGGGAGATAAGGTATGGTTGCATTTACAGAAAGAGCACCTGACAGGACCCCATCAGAAGCTATGTCCAATCCGATATGGCCTTACAACATCGCCAAGGTTGTGGGTGAGAATTATTTTGAATTAAGTATTCCTTCTTTCCTTGGCTTGCACTTGATATTTAATGTGGAACTTCTTCGACGATATTTTCCACCTCTCTTGGACACTTCAGACGCGGTTGAGCACTTGTCCCCTACATAAATCAATCCTGACTGCCTTGAATAGGAGATAGTTTATCATATCATGTACACCAAGATGAAGGGCACCCGCTAGAAAAACATCCAACTCTATCAGGTCGTCAAAGCAGGGCAGTTTCTTCATCAGGGAAAGTAGCTCACTAGGAGTTAGATTTAGCAAATGTTTCCCCATATGATGGAGGAACTTGACGCAATGGAGACCATTTATTCCTAAGGGGGGAGTATTAATCTACATCGACATCGGTGTCCACCCACCTATTCCACTGTCTCAAATTGTAGTTTCCATCTTGCTTGTTTTTCTATAGTTTTTTCAAGTCCCAAACTTCTGGGGTCGTTTTGCGTCCCTAAAAAACGTTTTTTGACTTGATAGCGCCAAGTAGATCCCTATTGGGATGTATTAGGCCATTCATAGTATGTACCCCTCAGCCAGACCTTTTTTATGGGGTACCAAGCACCCCAAACATAGATCGTATGCAAATTTGTTCCCTCGGGAAGTTGATGTATCAACTACCTCCATCGGGGACCACAAACCTTTTGGCATTTCATGTTATATGGTTATGGTTTTGGAAGTTTAGGGTTTTATCTTTTATGTTTTATTTTAGAAAGGCCTTTAGAGCCTCATCATCATCGACTTCTTTCAAATGAGCGTAGTCAACACATATCTCTCGAGAGATAAGCTAGTACCATTCTAGCTAGCTTGTGTGCTTTGCATTTTACAATATTTTGTATTCGAGACAATCATTAATAGAATCTGAGTTTTACTATATTACTTTGTTCCTTTCCATATCTCTATGTATCTCCTTGTTATATCTCTATTATATTTTTGTCTTCATGTCATTCTCAAAATAATCTGGATCAGGGAACTTGCCTTAGCAAACCCAACAATATCCCCCTTAGACACATCCTCCACTCCAACATCCACAATAACTACAACTTCCATCCAAATAATATCCTCATAAATCATCTCAAATACCTGCCAAACCCATACCTAACCCAAATAATAAAGTATCTTAACCATCCTACAATGTTGAGCTTCCCCCTTTTCCAACTTACTTTGTTTCCCCAATGGATTGTGAAGACATTCATTTGTGCATG
>SNQJ01S0153983.1:1562-20682 GCA_010110895.2 Picea sitchensis
AGCTAACTGAACAAAGAGTAGTGAGTTGGTGATGATCCCAATGTTGCATGGTGAAAAAAAAATGCAACATCTAAACTCAACTCAAATAGTCAAACTAAAGTGTCAACTGAAAGAGAATATTCTTCAGGTAGAATATTCTCTCCTAAAATATAAGAGACTGGATAATGACTAATTATGACTAATAAAAAAATAAAAACCTTAGGAAAAATAAATCCTAGGTGTGTGTGAAGTAACTCCAACAGCCACTAGTTGTCTGTATAGTGTGTTGTCAACCAGCGGAGTCTCCCCGCCATCCTCAAGTTTGACTCCTGATAGGAAAGGAGTTAGAGAAGACTTGCAGTCTGTCATGTGAAATCTCTCAAGGACATCTCGTGCATACTTGGCTTGAGAAAGTTTGATGTCTGATGCATCCTGACTGATCTCAAGTCCAAGGAAGAAGTGTAGTGGTCCCATGTCCATCATCAAAAAACTGTCATGTATAATCCTCTTGACTACAACAAATGTTGAAGTCGATCACCTGGTGATCATCAAATCACGACATACAGAACTAAAAGTAGAAGTGAATCAGCCGTCCTGAGCATGTATACATTCGGGTCTGATTTACAATGTACAAAGTTTTGTGACAACAGGTAGGAGTCCATCTTGGCATACCATGCCCTCAGAGCCTATTTGAGGCCATAAAGTGACTTCTTCAGTCGACAGACCAAAGATGAGTCCTGTATAAATACCTGGGGATGCTCCATGTAGATCTCCTCAAAGAGATCACCGTGAAGAAATGCATTCTTCATGTCCATCTGATGGAATTCCCATCCCTTGGTTTCTGCAATGGCAAGTGCCAATCATATGGAATCCATATTCACTACTAGAGTGAAGGTATCATCATAGTCAATACCATGAACCTGATGAAATCCTTTGGCGACAAGCCTGGCTTTATATCTGCTGATCTATCCATCCGCTGTGCTCTTGGTCCTGTAGACCCATCTGCATTTGACAAGTTTCCTCCCAGAAGGAAGGGGAACCAGATCCCAAGTCTAGTTCTCGAGGAGGGAGTTATACTCCTCCTGCATGGTGGATTCCCAAAAGGGATTTCGAACAGAAGACTAAACCAAGAAAAAATGACTGGAAGGCAATGGTTCAGTGGCAATGAGTGCAATAGGAGGCTCCTTGAAATCAGATTGAGTCCTCCTAGTATCGACTGGGTCACTGACGAGGTCACCTGCATCCTGAAGAGTAGTATGTGCCCACTCGGGCCTCTGCTATGGATCTACAATTGCATATGGATGCTCTGACTCTGCATCCGACTGTACTGACTCTGAATCTAAATTTGAATCATCTGATTCCTCTAAATCAGAAATATCATCTGAAGAAGAGTCGGCACGTTCATGCTCATCATCTCAGACAGGTGGAAGAATGAAGGTGTCTGCATGCGGCTGCTGAGGTGCATGCGAGACACTTTCCTCGAATTGGAAACTACGCTCAATGATGAGTCGGTTCAAGGAAAGATCAATAAGTCAATATCCCTTCACACCATCGGGGTATCCAACAAAAATGCACTCAGTGATCTGTGGATCAAGTGCCTTCCTCTTTTCAGAGGGAATCCTGGCCCTTGCACATGAACCAAAAATACGAAAGTGGGTCACTTCCAGTTTCAGGCCGCTCCAAGCCTCGTAGGGGGTCTTGTCCTTGACATATCTATGGGGATATTTGTTTTGGATGTATGTTTCACAGTTAAGTCCTTCGTCCCATAGTCTTTGTGGTAGTGACTTTGCATGCAACATGCAAGATGCCATCTCCTTTAGAGATCGGTTTTTTCGCTCAACAACTCCATTTTGCTGCGGAGTTGAGGGAACTGTGTGCTGCAACTGAATCCTTGCCTCATGGAAAATACTGTGGATCTCATGATTCACATACTCTCCCCCATTATCATTTCAGAGGAATTTGATCTTCTTTCCAGACTATGTCTCAACCAAGGCTTTGAAATCTTTGAGGTGTTGAGAGACCTCGAATTTTTTCCTGAGAAAGTAGATCCAAGTAAAATGTGAGAAATCGTCAACAAAAATGAGAACAAACCTTGCTTCACTGATCAATGGATGCATAAAAGGACCCATGAGGTCACTGTCGATCAGATCTAAAGGTGTGGAAGCTCACTGAGACTTTATCTTGTCGAATTTCTCTTGAGGGTGTTTTCCGAGAACACATCCCTCACATACTCCCTTGGAGAAATGGATGTCTAGTAGACCATCAACTAATCTATTCTTTATAAGTTGTTGCATGTATCTGAAATTCAAATGTCCAAACCTTTCATGCCATATCCTACTACTTTCATCAGCATGAGTAAGAAGTAAAGAAGAATCGGGTTCAATGAATTCAAAAAATGTATACAATATAGATTGATGATTTACCTCACCGGTTGCAACCCTGGAGTTGGTTTGCATGTCGTAGATTTCCATGGTATTTTGTGTGAATACCACTCTCTTTTCAGTGTTGGAATTCATCATTTGATACATGGAGAGAAGGTTGACAAAAATCTTGGGAACATGAAACACATTCTCAAAACTTCCATTGGTGAGTTCAATCCTTCCTTTGCCGGTGACTTTGACAGAAGAGTTGTCCCCCATCAGAATAGGAGGACCTTTGCATGCATCCAAAGAATAATATATTTCTTTTGAGGTAGCCATGTGATGTGATGCTCTTGAATCTACGATCCAAGCATCGGGAGAGGAGTTGATGGAAATCAAGGCATGGCTAGAATTGCCTTTCTTGGAATTCAGATCTTCTGGCTTCTTTTTCTTTGCACCCTCGGGGATGCGATCTCCATGGTTGTTTTGCTGAATTATTTGAGACATCATATCTATTTGTTTTTGCATGCATGTGGATTCTGAATGGAATCCTTTGTGATAGTATGTGCATTTCTCTCCTTTTCTTCCCTTTTTTCTCCTTTGGATCTGGAGGCATCAGTGTAGGGTTTTGTGTACCCTTCCTTCTTCATATTTGCATGAGATTTTCGCTTATATTTATCTTTAGATTTCTGATATTTGTGTCTAGAATCATGCACAATGAGTGCATGCGCCCTTGGGCCTTTGATTGCGCCCATGTTGATGAGCTTGGTTTGCTCTTGTGTTAGGGATTCGATAAAGTCCTCAAGAGAAGGCATCTTCTAGGTGGCTCCAGAGGCGAATCTGACAGTATGGAATGTAGATACAAATACAGAGAATTCAGGACCAATCTTGGAGCGAATGGTGAGAACCATTTGTTTCTCCTCCTTTGATTTATCAACCCTGCAAGCTTTGAGTTGCGACAGTAAATCCTTGAATTTTGTAAAGAAATCTTGGATATTCTCGAAGCTTTTTGGATCCAATGTGAGCAGATCCACCTCCAGCATGTGTCCCCTCATCTCATATTTTTTTCCAAAGAGCCCTTCCAAATATGGTCCAGGCTTCATTGGGAGTCTTACAGGAAGATATATGAAAAAGGAGATCGAGAGAAATAGGACTGCAAATTGTTCCGAGTGCCTCATCCATGTGATTTAAGTACTTGGATTTTTCTATGGCTGATGTCAGCTCTATATCTATATTCATGGTTAACCTATACAACCCTCTGGATCGGAGATGTATGGCTATTTTCTCCTTCCATGCAAAATAGTTGTAAGGTGTAAGAATGAATTCTTTTTGGAATTCCATCTTTCTGCTGTCTTTTGTACCTACAAACATTTTTGGTGTAGATTTTTCTTAGCAATTTGTCAGATCTGATACCATGTAAATGTGTTGAACCTGCACATAATAGATCTAGATAAACAATAATACACACATTTGTAGAGAGAATTGGAGAAAGAAGAAGAAGGAGAGAAAGAATAGAAGAATTCTTATTAACCGTTGTGAATAATGAATAATTTACACATGATATACTCTGTATAACTCAATGCGTTCGACTTGAGGTCAACCAAGTCACCATAGTGGTGGTCTAGAGTGATCTGGAAACACACCATCAGTTACAAGAGTGAACTGCCACCTATTCTAGTCTCTCATCCAGTTACGGGAGTGAACTACCACCTACTTGAGTTAACTAGTCAACTAGTCTTCAGGTAACTGATTAAACAATGAGTAGTGAGGAGATAACTCTGGGAATCAAGGCTAATGTGCCACTTTGGTGATGATCCCAAGTCAAGGTCAAATTAGCATGGTGATGATCCCAATGCAACATCTAAACTCAACTCAACTAGTCAAACTGAAGTGTCAACTGAAAGAGAATATTCTCCAGGTGGAATATTCTCCCCTAAAATATAAGAGACTAGATAATGACTAATTATGACTAATAAACAAATAAAAACCTTAGGAAAAGGAAATCCTAGGTGTGTGTGAAGTAACTCCAACAATATTCACCTAGATCAATCGGTAGGCATTGAAGGATGTGGGAAAATTTCTGCATCATTTTGTCTCTCTATCGTGTGAGAGCTTGCTTAAGCAATAGATTGATAGGATTGCATGCTCCGTCGTTTTTATTTTCTTCCACAATGGAGGTTTTCTTGGGCATGTGAGAGTGATTTTATTCAAGAGAGACAAGATTGAGACCCAAATTTATATACTTGGACCTTGTTGGGGACATGCACTGAAAAAAAAAAACAAAAAACGATCAAGAGCAGTACCACTAATCTAGATTTATTTTTGGCACAAAATGAGAGCGGAGATATAATAAAGAAATGCACAGAGATATAGTGGATATAAAATAATATAACAGAAATATATCATATATGCAACCATAAACACATATATACAGTAATACACGATTTCTATTAATGAAAGAAATGTACAGAGTCTATAATAATACAGAGTTAAAGACTCGCTAGAATGGTTGGAGCTTATCTCCGAGAAGAGATGTGACGGCTACTCGCATTCACAAGAAGATGATTACAATGAGGCTCTGAAGGAATTTTTACAATAAAAGGGAATGCTAATAACCCTAGACATCCAAAAACCTAACCCTAGGAGATGAAGCGCCAAAAGTCATGTGGCCCCGTTTGGGTAAGTTAGTACATCAACTTCCCGGGGTCGTAACTTTTTCTTACGATCTCCGTTTTAGGCGTATGATAGACCATTCGAAAGGTATCGTCGAGGAGATTCATTTTTGGGGCTCAGTCATGCTTTTCTATCATTGAGAAGATATATGCATAAAAACCTTCATTTAGGCCCTCAAAATGGCCCCAGAAGTTAAAACTGCTAAACATATAAGTAAATTGCCAAAATTGCCAGAAAATTGTTTTGAGCCAACTAGAAAAGGTGGGTGGTCATCAATATACACCTAGATCAATTGACAGGAATTGAAGGATGTGGGAAAATTTCTCCATCATTTCGTCCCTCTGTCGCGTGAGAGCTTTCTTAAGGAACAGATTTATAGGATCTTCTTCTCCGTCATTTTTCTTTTCTTCCGCCATGGAGGGTTTCTTGGGCATTGGAGAGAGATTGTCTTCAAGAGAGACAATCTAGAGACCTAAATTTCTATACTCAGACCTCATTGGGGACATGCACTCAAAAAAAAAAAATGATCAAGAGCAACCTGCTTTGATACCACTGATCCAGATTTATTTTCGGCACGAAATGAGAGCGGAGATATAATAAATAAATTCACAGAGATATCACAGATATCCAATAATATAAAAAAAATGTATTAGAGATGCAACCATAAACACAAATATACAGTAATACATGATTTCTATTAATGAAAGAAATGTACAGAGTCTGTAAAAATACAGAGTGAAAGACTTGCTAAAATGGTGACAGCTTATGTCCAAGAAGAGATGTGACAACTACTCACATTCACAAGAAGATGATTACAATGAGGCTTTGAAGGAATTTTTACAATAAACAGGAATGTCAAAAACCCTAGACATCCAAAAACCTAACCCTAGGAGATGAAGCGTCAAAGGTCATGTTGGCCCTATTTGGGTAAGTTAGTATATCAACTTCCCAGGGTCGTAAGTTTTGGATACAATCTCCATTTTAGGCGTATGATAGCCCGTTGGAAAGGTATTGTCGAGGATGTTCATTTTGGGGGATCAATCAATCCTTTGAATAGTATTGAGAATCTTGATCCCGAAAAACCTTCATTTATGCCCTCAAAATGGCCACGAAAGTTAAAACTACTAAAAATATAAGTAAACTGCCAAAATTGCCAGAAAATTGTTTTGACCCAGTTGGAAAAGGTTGGTGGCCACCGATATCCACCTAGATCAATTGGCAGCTGTTGAAGGATGTGGGTAAATTTCTCCATCATTTCGTCCCTTTGTCACGTGAGAGTTTACTCAAGCAATAGATTTATAGGATCGTCTCCTTCATCGTTTTTCTTTTCTTCTACCATGGAGGGTTTCTTGGGCATGCGAGAGCGATTGTCTTCAAAAGAGACAAGCTCGATACCCAAATTGATATACTCGGGCCTCGTCAGGGACATGCACTGAAAAAAAAAACAATCAAGAGCAGCCTGCTCTGATACCACTGATCCAGATTTATTTTCGGCACGAAATGAGAGTGGAGATATAATAAAGAAATACACAGAGATATCACGGATATCCAATAATATAACATAAATGTACCAAAGATGCAACCATAAACAAAGAGATACAGTAATACACAATTTCTATTAATGAAATAAATGTATAGAGTCTGTAAAAATACAGAGTGAAAGACTCGCTAGAATGGTGGCAGCTTATTTTCGAGAAGAGATGTGACGACTACTCACATTCATAAGAAGATGATTCGAATGAGGCTGTGAAGGCCTTTTTACAATAAACAGGAATTCCAAAAACCCTAGACATCCAAAAACCTAACCCTAGGAGATGAAGCGCCAAAAGTCATGTGAGCCTCGTTTGGGTAAGTTAGTACATCAACTTCCCGGGGTTGTAACGTTTGCATACGATCTTCGTTTTAGGCGTATGATAGCTAGTTGGAAAGGTATCACTGAAAAGATTAATTTTAAGGGCTCAATTATATATTCATACATCATTGAAAATATCGATCCCGCAAAACCTTCATTTAGGCCCTCAAAATGGCCTCGAAAGTTAAAACTGCTAAAAATAGTAAATTGCCAGAAAACTGTTTTGAGCTAGTTGGAAAATGTGGGTGGCCATCAATATCAACCTGGATCAAAGTTTTAATCATTATAATTAAATTGTATAAATTTTAATTAATATATCTTCTCTAACAAAGTTATGGAAATTAATACAACCTTGCCTAAAGTCAAGTGAATCACTGACCGTTACAAAAATGTGGGTTTATGTGAATAGTACTAAACCATAGCCTGCAAATCATTTTACTAATGTAATTCCATTTCATACATGTTATCATTGTTGTACAAGGGGTATGTGTTGTTCCTTGGCATGTCTAAAACACAATGCTTGAATTCATACCTCCTCCTTTGAATCCCACATTGGTTACCTTCTTCCAAAATCAAACACAAGTTTTCTGAAAGGAAATTGGTAGATCATGAAAATTTCTTCCTTTTAGTGCAATTCATACCAACATAGGCTTTGCATTGTTTAAAGTGTTTTCTACTACCATATATTCTCAAATAGGTTTTGCATAGTTTAAAGTGTTGTCTACTATCATATATTCTTAAATAGATATGCAATGATACAATCTTGTATTTTTGGTAGTTCACTTTTTTCTTGTTCATCTATTGAGTTTGCATATTCTTAAATATATAAACAACAACACATTCTTGTATTATTGGCTTTGCACATTCTTAAATAAATAAATAACAACACATTCTTGTATTATTTCACACTCTAAATTTTTCTTTTCATTTATTTAGTAGATTTCATATGTCTATCTTTCCTTTAGTTTTTTTATTAGTTAAATGCATCTATGTAACCAACAGGGTCATTAGTCACTAGAAAAAAAATAAATCTTTTAATATAAAATTATTTTGCTAAAATTATTCTGCCAAAATTATTTGATGATATGTCAATAGAATCATATTTTATCGTATTATTAATATTTATTTTAGTTAATATATATTTATATCATAATCTATTGTCAAGAAATTAGTTCAATCTATTTTCTTATCATAAATATTTATTTTATTTAAATAATCTTCCAATTAAAATTATATTTTAGAATTGATCCTCCTTACAAAACTATAAATAAATTCCATATCATTCTATCCTACAAAATGAGTGGAGTTTTTTATACATACCCTTCATAATAATTTTTTATACGTACCCTTCTTTATATGGTTGAAAAACACAGATAAAATATGGTTGAAAATTTTATTTTTTTATAAAAAGCGTACATGTATAAAAAATACCATATCATTCTATGACAATTTTCAATCTGTGTTTTTGAACAGTCCACGGTGAACATTAAAAGAAGCATTTAAATTAATACATAGTAGGATAGGCCCAAGAGTTCAGCTGTCCACAATGAAATATGTTCAATTTTATCAGTCCCCATAGGCCCAAGAACAATCCACAATGAAATATGTTGAATTTTATCATGTGTTTTTTAACAATCCACAGTGAACATAAAACGAAGCATTTAAATTAATACATAGCAGAAAAGTATTTAAGAGTTTGATGCTTAATTTAATGCGTTGTAAAAAGGAGAATATACAAAACATTAGTTCATAACTAACAACTTTGCCACTTTTTTCCATCAATTTTGAGAAATGAAATTTGAGACAATAAATTGATGTTTTGAACAAGTATGAATATATATATATATATATATATATATATATATATATATATATATATATATATATAATCAAAGGAATTTGAATAATGGATTACAACGTAAAATACATAGGTTCCACATCCATTTTAGGATGATATGAAACTAAGACATTTAACTCAAATTTTGGACTCTAAGCCATCGCTTTAGATGGCTCCAAAATTTTGGACTCTAAGCCATCGCTTTAAGATAGATCACTTCATACCTGCAATTCAAACCTGCAAAAAAAACTAAATTCAAAAATTGTGATTAAAACAAAATTGACATACATACCAAAAGAGTTAAGTCTCATCCTCCAACATACTCTTTCCCACAAAATATATTGTAAACATATTTTCCACCAAATATAATTTAGACATCCATAACAATAAAAAACAATAATAAAAAAAACAAATAACACATATTAGCATATATACTGTAACTTAATATTAAATAAACAATAAGAAATAATAGTATATTTAACCACAGTTAAACAGATTTAAGATAGTTACTCTCCACATTAAGCATACATGATTTAAACAATTTGTAAAATCTTAAAAAAATTTAAAGAGAAAAATTGTGTTCTTGGTAAAAACAAATTGTGAGTTAGAGTTAGATAATAATCTAAAAATAAATATAGAACTGTGTATGAAGAAAGTTCACAAATATCCATATTAAGTAATTATTCCAATGAAATACTTATCTCTTTGTGGATAAAGTCCCAAATCCTTCAGGTGAAATTCTCCTTGTGGATAAAGTCTCAAATCCTTCAGGTGAAATTCTCATCTGAGATGATGTTATTTGATCATATTTACACAGCAATAAAATACTAATCTCCTCAGTAGTAAAATACTTCTCTCCTCTTTTGCAGTGGTCATATAATCAAATTCCATGATGCCCTTTCAAATTAAAGGACTCATAAATCTCCATATTAAGCTATTCTTCCAAAAAACTACTTATATCTAAAAAAGTTCACAAATATCCATTTTAAAAACCATTCTTCTGGAAAATACTTATCTCCTCTTTCTGCGATGGAATAGATGTTCTCATATAATCTTGCATGTACATAAAGAAAACAAAAATCTACACATGTATATTAAGTCATTTTTCAAAAACTATTTAAATATTTCATCTTTGGGATGTATTCATATTACATATATTCAAATGCTCTTTGAAATTATGTGTGAGCTAGCTCACATATACAATATGTGTGAGCTTATTTGTAAATCTACTTGAATGTTGGTTTTTATGATTAGTAACCAATTTAGTTAAGATTTTGACAATACCCTGGCAAGAATGAATTCTTGGACAAGAAATCAAGGAATGCAATCGAAGAAAATGTACATACTATGCCATTCTTGGACAAGAAATCAAGGAATGCAATCGAAGAAAATTTAGAAACTTTCCCTTTTTTGATGTGGGATAGAGTCTGTTCTCGAATAATCAAATGTTCAAGTTCAAAATTAGGTCTTCATCATGATCTAACCTTAAATAAGTTTTAATGTACACTATTTAAGACAACTATAAGCTTATCTAGGGGTTCTATATATTTCAAAATAATTGATCAAAGCGATAGGAAAGGCTAAACTAAAAATTTGAGAAAACTAAAATTTGATAAAAGTAAAAAATATACATTTATGAATCATCCTTAATGGACACATCCTTCCCAAATATGGGTGCTTCTTCTGCTTCCTCCTCAATCTCAATATTCCTCCCAAGCACACTCTCAGGTACTCTCTTCTCCACATTAGCCTATATAACACAATTCAAATTTGAAAATTTGAAAAATTAAATTTAAATGACTATAACACATTAAATTTAAATGATTTTAACACACTAAAGGATACCTGTGAACTCCCACTCTCTTCAAACTCTCCCAATGAGAATTGATACAAGCCTCCCCAAGTAGTAGGAGATGGAATAGGGATCTGTGAACAACACAACTAAGAACTAAATCTAGGATTCAATGTGGTCACATTTATACAAAATTATAAATGTTGTTGATATCTTATTCAAAAGATTGGAGATTGAACAACTATTAGAAAACACATACCTGATTCATCTCATTCAAATTTAAACTTGTGGAATCAAGTCCCCTACTTACTGGAGATTCATTTAATATATCTCCAAACTGCAATTAATGACAATAAAAACTCGATTATTTCTATAGATACAATGATATCTAAATCTAGAATTAGAAGTAAACTATCTTAAAATGCATAAAAAAATTACTAACTAGAACACATACCAATCTGTTGTTTGGGTCATCATTCTGAATGACCTTCTTCCAACCATCACGGAAAAATTTTGCATACACCAAAACATATTCTGCTAACATGGTATCTAAATCCACATCTATTTTATAAACAAATATGGACTGGGAATTGGCTTCCGCTCACTAACGGTTCATGCCAACATCAACACCATAAATAATCACTTCCAAATTTTCCCCGATTGCATTCCTAGCCTCTTTTCCAACCTCTGATGTAGCATGCAACTCTGAATCTCAATAAAATGCCCCTATTGGGCAAGGTACTAAAAGTTGTGGAAGCCTCGACAATGTTGCATTTAGATATGCCCATTTGCGATCATATGTCTATCATTTACTAGTCCCATAATATTTGGATGGTAGACTAGTATAATCAAGGTGCATGCGCAAGAAAAAATCTGCATAAAAGTTTCTTGAAAAATAGTGTGGAACCTTATTGTTCCACGAAAATTTCTCATATGTTGCCAAAAATTGGTTATACAAATGTCCTGCAATGTCAAGGTGCTTAAAATATTTCACCTTCAACATCTTCCGCTTTGGCCCATCTTTGAAATTGAACATCGAAAATGCGTCTTCTTTTGAAACTCTATTTTTTACTACCTCCCATTTATTAGGGCCCATCACCTCTAACTTTCGCTGCCTCATTAGATCGACAAAACTGTCAATGGTTGGCCCCATCTTATGATATGCATCCATAAAGTTTTTCAATGAATGCAAAACAATTTGCAAGCTTTGTTTACTCTCCCGAGGGAGTTCCATGACCACCAAATCATTTTCCAACCTCATTTTAACACCTGAGCATCGCTCAAGCATCATTGCTTCAGTAATCCCTTCCCAGGGAAGTTCATCACCAACATCCGAAGGATAGGTGAGGTAGGTGTGTAATCTTATGTTTCTTGATAACGTGGCCTCCTAAATCCACCTTCACCCTCTGCACCGACATTAGAATATTTGTGACAACCACTCTCTCTTTCATTGTCTACAGACACATTTGAAAGTAATTACAACATTTAACTTCACATAAATTTAAATACACAAAAATACAACAAAAATAAACAAAATCAAAGAAAATTACTAGAAATATTCTCTTATCCTGAGGTATTCCCTACATTCTCAGATGTAGGAGTATCAATGCGCAACCTATCTAAGAAGGTTGCATCCATAGCACTTGCTTGAGCACATTCTGCAGTTTATCTATTCACAGAATTGTTTGAAAATCTTCTCTGATGAAATTTTTGTTGGTCACTCGGAGTCTCAATCGAAGAAGGAGTTCATCTTCTTCCTTCTTGGGAGAGCCTAGAGCGTTTGTGAGGAATTTTTGGAGAATATCATGTCGACATCTCTCCTCAATATCCATCCTTTGGAAATTCATAAAAAGTTAAACACAAGATAAGTACGAGTTAATATCCCCAACATTGTCCAACAAAAATTATGAAGAAAGAAAAAAAAATAAGACAAAATTAATATGTGGTTATATGCTCAACATCCATTTATATGTGGTTATAAAGCATTGTTTATATGCATTTTGGTAGATCCATCCTGTCAGAAACCTCGTGGACAACTAGGACTTGGCTAGGTGATTCCAATGCTTGTGTAAATACAAATGGTAATACATCACCATCTTCAACTAGTATCTTATCCAAAGGTTAATAGAAACTCATCTTCAACTAAATGCTTGTGTAAATAAGACAAAATTAATAGAAATGTTATTTATGTTAGACACATTTATAATAGGGTGATGCATAAATCCACTACCCATGCCCATTTCAAATATATTTTGGTTCTTTAATATTAGCACAAATAACCTTGGTAAATACACCAATAGTACATGGGTCAAATTCTGGTAACGAAGTAGTAGTTATCTATATGGGAAATCAGATTTCATGCATCCAACAGTTATGGAGCACAGTCCATGAAAATCAATGATTAAATTTATGCCATGTTTGGTTGGATGGAAGAAATTGGCCATCTACAAAGAAATGGCACTAAGTATCAACAGGTCTATATTACACTTGGAGGGGGCATTAATAGAGAAAATGTATTTTATGACGAACCTTTTTATATAGTAAGCATCTGTGATTAGATGATTTGACACTTCTCAACATGTGTTTATATGCAACTATAAAGCGTTTTTTTTTGTTTTTTTTTGGAAGTGAGTGTGAATTACTATATTACTGAGAGAAGTTATGATACAAAAAAGAAAAGGGGAGTCCCTTGATCTACCAAAAAGGAAACCAGATCAGGAATCCCGGATTTGCGTTGTCTAAGATAATAGGGGGAGGGATGGGTCACCACCATGGAAAACCGACCTAGTGCTCCGAAGACCAGTTTGATAAACTGAACCATAACATATACAAAATGACATAACCATAAAAAATGGGTAGCTCCTACACTAAATACAACTTGACTAGGGGTTGATCCTGCGCTAGTCCAGGATGATGGGATGTCTTTCGTCTCCATCCTTTCTAGCCTCGTTCTCCTTTCACTACTCCAATATGCATGTATTTTTTATACAAGTTGGTGTTCCTCTCTAGTCTACTAGAGTGATGTCCATGTGGTGGACATAGCCTAGGTAAAGGTGGAATTGGACTGCCATTCGTTCCATTTTTTCCTTCTGGCTCCTTTGGTCCTCAGCTAGTCTTTTTGCACTGGCCTCCAGGTTGCTGAGGCGACTCAAAATTTCTACGAGCACCTTCTTGTGGTCCCTGATTGCCTCCTTGCTGGTCTCTTTCTGGTCAGTTCTCATATTTCCTATCAACATTTTTGTTTTCCAGGCCTCCTCCACCATTTTGTGGTAGAGGGTTGTTCTGGGCTGTGTGGCCCTTGGGTCCCTTATCCCATCTTCTTCCTGATTGAGTTTTGTCTAGGCTTTTCCCTTGCATGTGGTGTTGGTTTCTCTCTCCCCCCTGTTGATGATCACTTTTCCCTTTGGATCGACCTGCGTGAGAAAGGTACCCTTGGATTCTCTGGCCACTTTCTCCATCCTTGTAATCCTCCAGGTGCTTGGCGAAGGTTCTTTCTCCTAGGGGCCTCTCTTACTATGGGTTTTCTTCATTCGTACTATCTCATCTTGTTTTTGGTGGTTTTTTCTTTGGGTTCTTCTCCTGTTCCTATTCACCCCTTCCTTGTATGTAAGATGGCCTCTGTAATTGCTTCTTTCTGATCTATGGCTATTCCTAGTGTTTCTTATTTTCTGGGATCTCCCCGGCTGTGGACTCATCTTGGCAATCATGGGCCACTCATAATGGTATACCTTCTTGTCCTTTTTCACTCTTTCGGAGTGTGTTCTCTTGGTATCTCTATCGTAATACTTGCACCAATCCTTTGCCTTGCATGTTGTATGAAAATCATTACCACTCCCCATATCTGTACTTGGGTGAGGTGTACCCATAATTGGCCATGGAAAACCCTTTTGTTCTTCATCCTTTGCCACCTGCTGATTATCTTTTCTATTTTCCCACGGACAACCCCTGTACTTATTCCTATTGACAGGACTGTGGTGTCATACCTCCTCTTATTGTGTGAAATGGATCTACATTGTAACTCATGTTTGAGTGGTGGGATATCGGATTCTTCTTGGATCCTACGTGCCCTTCAGTTATTCCTATGCCTCTATCCTCGATGTGGTGGTTTGTACTTCAACTGTCATCACAGTCTTTTGTCGCTAGTTGGATGCAGTCTGTTTGGAACTAACCATTCAAAATGTTACTCCAGATAGTGTCCATTTCTGGTCCTTCCTTGTTTACCCGCTCATTAGAAATTATGTTCGCTAGTCCATTTGTTGACCTTCATACCCAACGCAACTCCACTATGATCCTGTCTACAAGTGCTCCTGGTTTTTTTGCAGGGAAAGTTTCAAGCACCAGTGCCTCTGAATTTTTCCCACTCTGGTACCATTTTGGAGTCTCCTTACTGTGTTGATAACCAGCATGGAATCTCCTTCCACCATGGTGTTTGTCATCCCTTCCCGGCTTAGAATCTCGAGGCCGGTCTCCAGGGCTCCGAATTCCATGGCGTTGTTGGTTGAGTTTCCCAGACTCCCAGCATATAGCCAAATGATATTTCCTTTACTGTCCCTGATTAATCCTCCCATTCATGTCCATCCTAGGTTACCTTTTGATGCCCCATCAAAATTTAGCTTGAGGGATCCTACTGGTGGTGGTTTCCAGTTGTGCTCACCTAGTTGGAGTTGCGATGGCCATCTTACCTGATTGGGGTTGCGTCCGTCTTTCAGGTGGAAGGCTTCTAGGATTCAAGAGTCCTGGTCTATGAGTTGTGCTCTTCTTGTCTAACAGTTGCGGCTTTGTACCATTTCTCTCATCATGGATATTATTGTTTCCTTGATCTTCCGGCCAGCTTTGGTTCCTGAAGATGCGTCGGTTCCTTTCCTTCCATATTTCCCATATGATCATTCCTAGGATGAGGGTCCAACAGAGATTCACCTCTTCATTTTTGCTATAGTTCTCTTTCCAGATGTTGATAGTTGTGGAGATGTTATCTCAGATCCTATTAGACTGTCAGAAGATACCTGCCGCCCAATCCCAGATTGTTGTTGTGTAGGTGCATTCGTCAAAGAGATGGTTCGTTGTTTCTTCCTTGGCTTGACAGAGGTGACATATGGAAGGACCTATGAATCCCCTTTTCCTTAGGTTTTCCCAAGTTAGAATTCGGTTGTGGAGTATTAACCATTGGAAAATTTTTATTTTTGTCCAATGGGGGTTGTTCCAAAGCTTATCCCATTGTTGCATCGGGTCTTCTTGATCCTAGTCCATGATATTATAGTGTCAGACTTATTTTAGATTGAATTCCCCACCATCGTTTTGTCCCCATCTCAGCTGGTCATTTCCTTCCATGACTGCTATTTTTCGTCTTCTCAATTCCTCCTCCACTTCTTTTACTGTTGTTGTGGTTTGGTCTCTATTATGTGGAGTGAGAGTGTCCCAGATTCTCCATTTGTTGCGATCTGTTTCTTGTTTCAAGTAATGGTAGACTATGTTTTTACCTTGCACGATCAACTCCTGTTGGATTTCCTCCCTGTCCAGGTTCTCCATTCTAAGTTCTTGTTGCCAGGCATCCTCCCAGAATCTGGATGTTCTACCATTCCTTACTTCCCAAAAGATGTGTGTCTGAATCTAGGCTTTGTTGCACCAGACTAGGTTCTAGATGGCTGAGCCTTCCTTGGTGCCTCTGAAGCGTATTTTTTCCTAGTCGCATATGTCCGAGATTTACTTTGCCTTCCACAGGTTTTCCCATGGTGTAGTAGTTTCTTTGACCAAGCACCACCATATTTTCTCCCCGTAGGCATCATTGGTCACTTGTGGGTCTTGTAGCCCCAAGCCTCCTTTGCTTTTTTGTTTACAGACCTTCTCCCAAGCCACCAGGGCCCATTTTTTCTTTGTTTTCGCTCCTCGCCACAGGAAGTACCTTTGGATGGTTCTTATTTTTTGTAGTATCCCCTGGGGGGTTGGGAAAACAAACATCATAAAGGTTGGAATTGCTTGCAAAATAGACTCGGTCAGAATAAGTCTTCCGGCTAGGTTGAGGGATCTGTACGTCCAATTTTTCACCCGCTCCTGTAACTTGTTGATTATTCCTTCCCAGGTTGACATTTTGTAAGATTTTTCTGTCAGGGGGATGCCCATATACTTAGTTGGGAGTGATTTGTGTTTAAAGCCCAAAATGTTGGCCAAATTTCTTTGGATTGTGGGGTTGGTATTGAAGAAGAAGATCATAGATTTGGAATGGTTGATCTCTGCACCCGAGGCTTCCCCAAACTCTTCTAGGATTCGTTTGTAAGATTTTGATTCCTTGACCATGGGTATGCCATGAAGTAAGGTGTCGTCTACGAACCGTTGGTGTGTGGAAGTAGGGAAATTTTCAAAAGGTTTGATACATGTTATTTCAACTATTACAGTTGCGCTTTTTATTCTTCAATTGAGACCTTCCATCATCAGAATGAACATGAAGGGGGATAGTGGGTCACCTTGTCTGATGCCTCTCGTGGGCCAGAAAGGTTTGGCAGAGGCTCCATTTATTAGTAGCGAGTAGCTTGTTGTGGATATTAGGTTGACTATCCAGTTGATCCAGTGCTAGGTGAAACCAAAGGATTCCAAAGTCTTGACCATATAGTGACAACTAATTTTTTCATAAGATTTTTCTAGGTCCATTTGTATTATCATTCTCCCTCTCTTCTGAAGCTTCAGGGTGTGGATAAGCTTGTGGGAATGGATTATATTTTCCATTATTTGTCTTCCTTCCATGAAGCCTACCTGTTCTTGTGAGACCAGTGTGGGTAGGAGGGGTTTCAATCTATTTGCTATAACTTTGGAGATTATCTTATAAACCACATTGCACAGCGCTATAGGTATGTAATGATCAGGGGTTTTGGCTTCATTTTCTTTGGGGACTAGTGTAAACATTGTAGCATTTAGCGCTTTTAGAATGGAGGCTTACCTTATAGAGTCTTCCACTACCCTATAAATGTCGTGTTTGACAATTTCCTAGCAGGATTTGAAGAACTCCACTGTGAAGCCATCTGGAACTGGGGCTTTCCCATTGGGCATTTCCTGGAGTACTTGGTCAATTTCCTCCTCAGCAATGGGTTTGTTTAGGTTGTTATTTTGTTCCTCGGTGACCAAGCGGGGGATATGATGGATTATCCTTTGTATGGACTCCATTCTGTATTGGTCGAGTTCCTGGGCTATCCCATGGAAGTGGTTTACCAGGGTATTTTTGATCTCCTTATGTGACTCTCACTCTATTCCATCCTAGTCCTTAATCTTCAGGATTTTGTTATGGGCTCTTCTAGCCATGGTTGTTCTATGAAAAAACTTGGTGTTTCACTCTCCTTCCCTTAGCCATCTGATACGAGACTTTTGTCGCCAAAGTGTTTCTTCCTGCTATCATCGAGCTTCCCATTCCTAGGTCATATGGATCTCTTCCTTTTTTCGATCCTCCATATAGCCCTCTGAAATGTAGGTTTCCTGGAGTTTTTTCATTTTTTCTTCTATGTTGTTTTTCTCTTGGTTTATATTCCCAAAAGTGTCTTTGTTCCATTCCTTGAGCTTATATTTGATGTACTTTAGTTTCTTATAGAGTTTGAACATCCTTGTCCCTTTCTCTGGTTACTCCTCTCACCACCACTATTTGATTATTTCCTTGAAATTTGGGTGTTCAATTCAAAATTTCTCAAATCTGAAGGGTTTGTTCTTTGGTGTGGTTTGGAAGGATGTTGTAATATAAGGTTATCCCCTGCATAATGATTGACTCTAATACTAGAAATCTATCGAGTCTTGTTTCTACCTGATACTGGTTAATTTGTTTATTGCTCCAGGTGAACTGGCCATTATTAGTTTTGAGGTCTACCATCTCTGTTGTGTCTATGAACTTTGAGAATTCTTTTGCATCCCTATCCAATCTTCTTGTACTTCCTTTTTTCTCCACAAGTGACATGATGATGTTGAAGTCACCTGCCAAGATCCATTGGAGGTTGTTGGATCAGGTTTTAAGGTCTTCTAGGTCTCGTATCATTCCTGTTAAGGTCCTAACCCGCACATAGGTAGATCAATGTATTCGAATGTAATAAAGGTCAATATTAATAAGACCTTTCAATAAAATAGAATAAAGCGGATGTAAGAAGACCTAATAGAAGCTTCCGCTTCTAGAAGGATGTTCCTCTAGATGCTTCTCTTAATAGACATATTTAGTATAAATAAGGGGCGAGGGTATGTGAACCCTAGCTTGTAGATTATTGTAACAGAGCGTTGCTCGACTGGAGGTTGCCCCCTCGAAGAGGCTTGTGAACATTGCTATCTGAATCAAAGTGTTATTTCTGTTGCTATTTCGGATATTATTTCTGTGTATTGTGAAGATTATGCTGGATATTTTACTGTTATTCTGTCATTTCTAGCATTTCATTTATGTTCTACATATTTTATATATCCGGTATCTTGCAAGTGGTATCAGAGCACTTTCCTTGGAAGAAATTGTGGGTATTTTTTTTTTCAGGGTAGAGACGTATTCCGGCGTCTTTAAGCCACAGAGATCTGTCATTACGCGCATAAACCCGCGGTTGAGGGATTCATACACGTACGAAATACAAGTGGTTCTTAAGCGCACATCTGTTGGCCACCCTTGTAACCCCTGTTGGTAC
>SNQJ01S0153983.1:20692-39404 GCA_010110895.2 Picea sitchensis
TAGAAGCTTCCGCTTCTAGAAGGATCTTCCTCTAGATGCTTCTCTTAATAGACATATTTAGTATAAATAAGGGGCGAGGGTATGTGAACCCTAGCTTGGAGATTATTGTAACAGAGCACTGCTCGACTGGAGGTTGCCCCCTCAAAGAGGCTTGTGAACATTGCTATCTGAATCAAAGTGCTATTTCTGTTGCTATTTCGGATATTATTTCTGTGTATTGTGAAGATTATGCTGGATATTTTACTGTTATTCTGTCATTTCTAGCATTTCATTTCTATTCTGCATATTTTATATATCTGGTATCTTACAATTCCTCTCTTTTCATCTGACACCTAGGGCCCATACACATTAGTGCATAGAATCACCTCTGTGTTTCCAATGATTTGCATGCGAACCGTAAGGGTGTGCCTGGTTGCTTCGGCTACTATTAGGCTTAGTACTTGTGGGTTCCACAAGGTGAGAATACCTCCTGCCATTTGGTGGCCTCCGATAGCCATCATATTGTACTTGCACCATTTTTGTTTACTGATTGTCTCCATTATGTTTGTAGTGCATTTTGTCTCTTGAATGAAACAAAGATCTAGTTGTTCCTTCTTTAGTCTATTTCTAGGGATTCTTTGCTTTCTCGGGCTATTTAGGCCTCTTATATTCCAAGTTATAACCTTCATTTAAACTTGTGGGGGGGATTTGGGGAAGATTTTCTTGATCTTACCCGAGTTTATTAGTAGTGCTCCAAGCTCCTGTAGGGCTATGCTATTTGATTTCCTACCTTTTTTCCTCCGCGTATGCTTGGGTGAGATCTGTGGTTGTCCCTCACCAGCTTTAACTCCTAGGTTTCCTATCTCCCCATGTGTGCACTTTATTCCTCTAGATTTGGCTTCATCCCTTAGGAGAAACAGGTACTAAATGCAGTCAAGTTTCTCTGTTAGTACATTGTCTACTCCCTGTCTTTTCCATTTCTCCAGTATGCTCGGGAGATTTATCCCTTCCTTTTCCACAAGGTCTCTGAGATTGGGATCTTATGTTCCTACTTAGCTCGGGGTCATTTCCGCATCTCTCTCTGCTTCTTGCATCGGTGTGTTGTCATCTCTGGTTTCTCCATCCATCAGGGTTTCACAACTCCCCTGTTCCTTCTTGTTACTTGGCCAATCGGTGGGCTCATTTATTGCTTGTTCTCTAACTTCTTGAGATTTTTCCGAATCCTTTTCGTCTTCTGCCCCTTTATTGGTTTTGTCCCTTCCTTCCATTTTATTCTGAGTCTCCGGGTTATTTCCTGCTGGGGTTTTACTCTGCTTTTTGTTTCCTTTGCTTCTGGGGTTCAGTTTTATAAACCCATCCTCATCCTGCTGTGGTTTGGGGTTTTCTGCTTCCTGTTTTTTATTAAGAGGGCATTCTTTGATCAGGTGGCCATGTTCATGGCATCTTCTGCATCTGAAGGGGATCTCTTCGTAATATATGTTTTGGATCCATTCCTCATCCCTGAATTCCAGAATTATGGCTTCTAGGAGTTCTCCGGACGCATCCATCTCTATGGAGATTCTTGCATAACATGTATATCTACCTTTTAGGGTGGATTCTAAGGTCTTCACATATTTCCCTAGTTTGTTTCCTATTGCATCGAAAGTAGAGGGCAACCAGTAGTCTAAGGGTAAGGAATAAAATCTCAACCAAACCAACACCTTTTTGAAAGTCTCTTTTTCTGGGGATAAATTTTCCTTCCATGGCTGCATATACAGTCCTGCTAAGGCGTGGAAGTATGGACCTCCCTCAAAGACTCTATCCCTATCCTCGAGGTTCATGAATACTTCTGTGAAGAAGCATTTCGAGCCTAGGTGGAGCTCCACTTCTCCGTTTGGCTTCCAGTGATATTTAATCCAGTTGCGCAACGTTCTTTATGTGGGCCACAAACCCATGAACTTACAGATTAGCACATGCATCTTCATCTGTTCCCTGTAGAGTTGTGTTTGTGGATCCTCCAGTATCACCTTGGGTATCATTGTTGTTTTGGGTTTGCACGGGTTGCGCTTTTCTGTCCCATTGGGCTTCGTTGTATCTTGCACCTCACTCTGAGTTTCTCTAGCATCTTCTCGCATGCACTCTCTTTTCCCCTGGTTCCTTTCCTGACCTTTTTTTGGGTCTGATACCAAGGTGTCTGTCATTGGTGCCTTGAAAACTAAGCCTCTTGTCCCTTTCCCTCTGTCCACCACTACTTGTTTGTATGAGGGGGTACCCTTACCCCCCCTTTGGTGTTCATGTTGTCCTATGCTATGGCCGTGACTACCAAACCCTAGCTTGCAGTTGCTCCAAACACTATCAGCCCCATAACATAAAATTACCAATTATGTAGTTATAAAGCATTGTTTATATGCTTATCGACCTTCTTCCAGTGACCTCGTCGATACATGGGCTGAGAATGGCCTCTGAATCATTTTGGTAAATCCATCCTGTCAGAAAACCCATGGAAAAACAAGACTTGGCCAGGTGATTCCAATGCTTGTGTAAATATAAAGGGTAATACATGACCATCTTCAACTAGTATCTTATCCAAAGGTTAATAGAAGCTCATCTTCAACTAAATGCTTGTGTAAATACAAAGGATAATAGATCATTAACAAGGGTCAATGATCTATTAGCTCAAATGCTTGTGTAAATGAGGATTTGAGATGAAATATTGATGTTGTTTATCAGTTTCTCTCATTGAATGACCAACCAACATGTTGCTCTCCCAACCATTGAGTGGTTGCCTATGGTAAGAGATCATGTAAACTCTTTTATGTAACCTTAGGTTTTTTGCAGTATGTAAACTCTTTTATGTCTATATTAGACTTTATTATCCAAAAAGAGGTATTCGTTATAATTATTATTTTAGTCAAAGGGTCACTACAATTGAAAAACAACAACAAAGTGGGAGACTGGTTCCTTTTTGAGTAGTTTACTATGATAAGAGTCTATGGTTTGGAAGCGAAGCCATATCAAAAGTGAGTGTTGAATTTGGTTGTTCTAGAGATTGAAAAAAGTGATATTCAGTCAGTTGCTAACTAAAATGCCAAGCATATTACATTAAATTTTGATCGGATAAATTTCAAGGAAAAACCAAATCTACACTAGTGTATCTATTCTCGAGGTTGAGGGAATGACTATAGTGAATATACTAACTATGTTTCACTATTTGTTTTCTATTTGTTGTGCTATATTAATGCAGATTTTCCATAACATATTACAATGTAATATATCATAACATATTACAATGTAATATGTCATAACATATATTACCATATAACATATTACAATGTAATTATATGTTACATTGTAACATATTATTTCCTAGTAGCCTTGTCACACCCAGAGAATCAAACCTTCATAAGGTTTGACTTCTGCAAGTTCTTGGCAAATACAATGCACCAATAGTTTTTAGATTTTAGGGGTGCTAGGTCATTCAGGTACCAATCTCACTTGATCCATATGTTAATCCATAAAAACTACTCACATCAGGATTATTTTAAGTCTAGGATGGTGAATGACTAGCCAACATGTTGCTCTCCCAAACATTGAGTGGTTGCCTATGGTATGAGAACATGTCACCAGTGAAGGTTTTTTGCAGTTTGTAAACTCTTTTATGTCTAAATTAGACTTTATTATCCACAATGAAATATTCATTATAATTATTCCTTTAGTCAAAGGGTCACTACAATTGAAAAACAACTCCAAAGTGGGAGTCTGGTTCCTTTTTTAGCAGTTTACTATGATAAGAGTCTATGGTTTGGAAGAGAAGCCATATCAAAAGTGAGTGCTGAATTTGGTTGTTCTAGAGACTGAAAAAAGTGATATTCAGTCAGTTGCTGACTAAAACGCCAAACATATTACATTAAATGTTGATCGGATAAATTTCAAGGAAAAACCAAATCTACACAAGTGTATATATTCTGTAGGTTGAGGGAGTGACTACAGTGAATATACTACCTATATTTCACTGTTTGTTTTCTATTTGTTGTGCTATATTAATGCAAATTTTCCATAATATATTACAATGTAATATGTCATAACATATATTACTATATAACATATTACATTGTAATATGTTATAGCATATTACAATGTAATTATATGTTACATTGTAACACATTATTTCCTAGTAGCATTGTCACACCCCGAGAATCAAACCTTCATAAGGTTTGACTTCTGCAAGTTCTTGGCAAATACAATGCACCAACAGTTTTTAGATTTTAGGGGTACCTGATCATTCAGGTACCAATATCACTTGATCCATATGTTAATCCATCAAAACTACTCACATCAGGGTTGTTTTAAGTCTAGGATGGTGAATGACCAGCCAACATGTTACTCTCCCAAACATTGAGTGGTTGCCTATGGAATGAGAACATGTCACCAATGAAGGTTTTTTGCAGTTTGTAAAATATTTTATGTCTAAATTAGACTTTATTATCCACAATTAAGTATTCATTACAATTATTCCTTTAGTCAAAGGGTCACTACAATTGCAAAACAACACCAAAGTGGGAGGCTGGTTCCTTTTTTAGCAGTTTACTATGATAAGAGTCTATGGGTTGGAAGAGAAGCCATATCAAAAGTGAGTGCTGAATTTTGTTGTTCTAGAGACTGAAAAAAGTGGTATTCAGTTAGTTGTTGACTAAAACACCAAGCATATTACATTAAATGTTGATCAGATAAATTTCAAGGAAAAACCAAATCTACACAAGTGTATATATTTTGCATGTTTAGGGAATGACTACAATGAATATACTACCTATATTTCACTGTTTGTTTTCTATATGTTGTGCTATATTAGTGCAGATTTTCCATAACATATTACAATGTAATATGTCATAACATATTGCAATGCAATATGTCATAACATATTACAATGTAATATGTCATAACATATATTACTATATAACATATTACAATGTAATTATATGTTACATTGTAACATATTATTTCCTAGTAGCCTTGTCACACCCCGAGAATCAAACCTTCATAAGGTTTGACTTCTACAAGTTCTTGGAAAATACAATGCACCAACATTTTTTAGATTTTATGGGTTCCAGGTCATTCAGGTACCAATATCACTTGATCCATATGTTAATCCATAAAAACTACTCACATTAGGGTTATTTTAAGTCTAGGATGGTGAATGACCAGCCAACATGTTGCTCTCCCAAACATTGAGTGGTTGCCTATGGTATGAGAACATGTCACCAGTGAAGGATTTTTGAAGTTTGCAAACTCTTTTATGTCTAAATTAGACTTTATTATCCACAATGAAGTATTCCTTATAAGTATTCCTTTAATCAAAGGGTCACTACAATTGCAAAACAACATCAGAGTGGGAGACTAAATATGTATGTTTATAAATTATTTATTAATGTCTAAATATGTATGTTTATAGTATATTTATTAAATTTAAATATGTATGTTTTAAAAAATTTCTATTGTATGTATATTTTACAAATATTACTTTACAAATTATAAGATAAATAGTAATGTATAGAAAGAAATTCCAGAATCAACAATCAGTAAAATAATATTAATAACTTATGATACTCTAATATTACATATGTAAAAATGGATTTATAAATTTAATTCCTAAAGATTTGTAATTTTTATAAAATAAAAAAAGTTTGAAATAAAAACTTGAACAATTTGAAATCTTTATGAAATTTTTATAAAATACAAAATGTTTGAAATCACTATGACTTGGCAGAGGTGATCATTCACAATGCATATTTTATCAATAAAAATGCAGAGATGTACCCAAGTTCAAGAAATTAAAAACACAGAGAAAAATCAGAGTTTTAATCAATCAACCTGCAGAGGTGCTCGTTCATAAGAAGGCACAAAGACTAAACATTCAACCATGAATCAATCAACTCATAGATAAGTAAGGGATAGACAACAGAGAAAATTCTTATCCTTCACTCATCACCCATGCACAGAAACGCAGGTCATTTGAATCTATAGGTCTTTAAACACCGAAGTGATGACCGTCGATTCGACTCCTAGCCAACTGCTCAAGCACAGACTGATGACTAAAGGGATAAGGGACAGAAGATTAAAAAAAAATATTTTCATAATAACCAATAAAACCCACACAGAGAAGTCATTGAAATCAGAAGTTGGGTTCGCCAAGGGATTTTCTTTCAACTCAGAGGTTTATCATTCACAATGCAGATTTTATCAATAAAAATGCAAAGATGTACCCAAGTTCAAGGAATTAAAAATGCAGAGAGAAATCAAAGTTTTAATCAATCAAGTCACATAGGTAATCGTTCATAAGAAGGTGAAAATACTAAACATTCAGCCATGAATCAATCAATTCAAAGATAAGTAAAGGGATAGACAGAAGGGAAAATTCTTATCCTTCACTCATCATCCATGCACAGAAAAGAAGGGCATTTGAATCTATAGGTCTTTAAACACTGAAGTGACGACCGTCAATTCGATTCCTGGCCGACTTCTCAGGCATAGACTGGTGACTACAGGGATAAGGGATAGGAGATAAAACCACAATATTTTCATAATAATCAATAAAACCCACAGATAGAAGTCATTTAAATCAGAAGTTGGGTTCGCCAAGTGAAATCAATTCAATAAAACAACAAGCAAGGGGATTAGAAATACAAGTTAACAATTTATTAATGGTAGGAATGAGAAACTTATCTTTAAGCGCAATTTATTAAATTCCATATAGTCTAGGACCAACCTTTGATACTTATCCTTCTTTTTCACTAAGATCACTAGAGAAGAGAATACATTCTTGTTGAGACACATGATTTCAACTTCTAACATGTCTTTATCCATTTACTCTGTCTCACTCTTTTGAGAATATAGAAAGCAATAAAGTCTAACATTGAGTGAATAACTACCCAAAATTAACTCAATAGCATGTTCATACTCTTTGAACATGGTTGAATCCACTAAGACCACATATATATTCCTTATAACATTTCTTTAAGATTCATTAAAAGTTCCCTATGGTTGGATCCACTAAAAAAACGTATTAGAACATTTCTTTAAGATTCTTTAAAAGTTCACTATTGTTGGATCTACTAATACCACATATAATGCAATGAATTAGAATCCCCAAAAAAGAGAGTTTAATCTTCATAACCTCACACACCCACTAATAACATCAACATGTTTTAATCATGACGAGTTGAAGGTCTTACATGAACATGGATTATATTCCATTGATAAACTTCCCATTACAATTGTTTATGCCATTGAGTTTTTATAGTAATTCCTTTATTGTCATGTTATATGGGATGGGTATGAGGGTTGTTCATATTCCTAATATAAATTAATATGAGGTGGAGCAAATGTAATATTTGTGAAGCTTAGTTAGAGTTAGAAATCTAGATAAAATATAGTCATATAAGGTGGAAATTCACGTTGATTGAGAGCAATCATGACAATAATTTCAAATGTAAGTGCATCATAACCTATTGTAAACATAGTAATGTGAGTTTTAATGGGATATATATTTTGAAGAAGATGCAATTGAGTGATTCTTGATTGTCACAAAATTTATGGTGGTATGAAATATATTTCTACAAATGGTAATGTGAGTTTTAATGGCATATATATTTTGAAGAGATGCAATTGAGTGAGCTTTTAATTGTCACAAAATTAATGGTTCAAAATGGTAATGTCTACAATGATCCTAATGGAGTAGTTTAGGTGATATTCTTACATTATATTTGTGATCTAGAAAATGCTTTCTAGGATGTTTTGTTTTGAAATTGATCATTCAATATATTTCCATATTTCCCAATATATTTTTCCATATTTTCCAACATGCATAGTTTACTTTTTATAGTGTATAATATATGATGGCTGGCTGGGACTGCATGGGATATTCTCAATAAATATGATAAATATTATAGTGAGTTAAAAGTTAAATATTAATAATATGTATTGTTTTATCTAAATGGTCATTGGCTTCTAATTCTAAGACTTTACCAAGGCTGGTGATATTTTAGAAAGGGGCATACAAAGTAGAAATGGTGGTATAAGTGCAGAATTATGGATTTAGAAACTCTAGAAACTTATTGACATTTTAACTGTCAAAACTTATCCTATGTTATACAAAAAATAGAAGATGACTAAACAGATATTAGAATTGTTTTCAAAATGACAATATATCAAATGACAGTATATCAAAGAGACAGTGGCACAAGAAACTATTTTCAAAGATAATATTGTATATCAAAGATAAGAATTATATCAAAGATTAAAACTATTGAATTGTGCCACAGAGTTTCCCTCCCCAGCCCGAAGTCCACTGATCCGATTAGGTTTGTGTGAGCTTATGCAGAATGTGTGGCGTGGACACATGACAGCCACGGGGGCATCCCTGTGGCCAAGCCATTAGCGTGCTCACGGATTGGCTACAGGGGCTGCCATCCCTGTGGCCAATCCATTGGTGTCTGCAGCTTAGCTAGAGGGAGCTTATTTAACAAAAATTTTAAAAAAAGAATTTAAATTAAAATAAAAATAAAACTAAAAATTACAATTGGAATTTTTAGCTTATCCTAGCTCAGCCTACCCGATCCTTACCAAAGCACAACTACCAAGGCGCCCACCAAAATGACATCCCTTTTAGCGCCACTCATAGTCACTCACAGTCACAGTCGGGAAGAGCTAAGAAAAACATTACATTTTCGATGTCTAGTTAATATATAAGAAGTTTTAGGCCAGAAAGAATAGTTCCAGTCACCAGAGCAACATGATGTATACTATACATCCATGGGTCTTATCTTACATTGTGCATTTTCCTTCATGTCAAATGCAGCTTCATCGATCTGCGGTCCAAAGGCATGACTAAGGGTTGACATCAATGACACCCAATCTTCTGATATTGGGATATTTAGACCTTGGGGAGTTAGTTAAGACCTGCTTGGTCTAATGTGTCGTTAGGTCAAGTGTGTTTCTTTAGTATGCATTGGTATGCGTTTGGATTTAGAATCCGGTCCGTTATGTTCCATTAGAACGGAGTCCGATTCGTCTCTCCTCGATCTTAACGACCATTGATCCATTATGGCTTAACGCCAGTTATTGGTCCATGATATCTATTTAAAAGATCATGGAGGGTCATTTTGTCGATGATCGATTGTGAAACTCTCTTA
This sequence comes from Picea sitchensis, assembly GCA_010110895.2. Lineage (NCBI taxonomy): Eukaryota > Viridiplantae > Streptophyta > Pinopsida > Pinales > Pinaceae > Picea > Picea sitchensis. Next base: position 29,839 of record SNQJ01S0153983.1, read on the forward strand.
TAAAATCTCACTAACGTAATATTTTTCTTTGCATTAATAAACTGCTCCAAGTGGTCGTGTTGGGTGGAGCCGTGGATGCATTTCCCTTTAGGGGTTTTACCGCATGAAAACATAGTTGTGTTGATATTTGATATGGTTATGCTGAACAATTAGTTTGTTGAAGGTGTTCGTCCTCTCTTGGAATACCTGTGTTGTCGAACGTAAGGCATCGGAGCTGTTTGAGACCGCTCATTGGCAGATGGGGATGCATTGAGGCGGTGCCTCATCTCCATTTTCTGGAATTTCCATACATTTATGGACTGAAAGGACTATTCCATTTGCGTTTGGAGCACTCTTTTCATTCAGGACACTTTTCATTTCACTCGAAAGGTTTCCGTTTGCACTTAAGACCACGGCCATTATAGTGGGATATGGAGGTATAAGTCACGAATACGCATTTTTTTAGGTTTTTAAAGTTTTGATTTTTATTTCAGTTTTGTATTTTTTATTTCCGGGCTGCTACTCTTTTAGATCTGCATGCTCTTTTCCCTGCACCTTATGCGATCTCAAAATCAGAAACAGATAGGGAAAGGTGCATCTTCTAGGTATTAACTGAGATCGACCCTTATTTGTTGTGATCGAGAAACAAATATTTTTTCTTGTGTAGAAAGAGTTTTTTGGAGCATGCTCTCAAGGCCGTCTTCAACAACAACAACAACAACAACAAAATAACACTCAGTCCTCCTTCGAGACACATTACAATGCTTTGCTAGACCATTTGGTTAAAACTTGCCTTATTAAGTAAGGAGTCTTGAGTTCAAGTCTCTCTTTTGTTACCTTTTAAAAAGTTCATGCTATAAATTGTAAAAGCATTTCACTTCAAAGATAAAAGTGAATCACTACTCAAATTGATCTTTATATTTTTATTTTAGAGTTATTTTCACGTACAACTTTTGTTATAGAGTAACCTCATTGTAAAAGTGATTTCACTTATTCTATAAAGAAATTGGGTCCTTCCTTCTCAGTAGCTTACACTATCCACCTTGGTTCTTTGTAGTTTACGTTTATGCCTTTTTTAAAGGGCATAACTCTCATCGGAAGTCCGTTTTCAATGCCATTTTTTTGAACCGCTGCTTTTCGAGATCTTTCCATCCCATATCATTAGTTTCAGTTTTAAATGTACGGTATCTACATATTTAATATGAAGCTACTAAGGGATCTTGACATCATGCCTGTAACAACTACTTCCAATGGGGATCCCATATGGAAGATTTATTAAGAAGTAAAGGCCTATATTAGATTACCATGGGAAAGGAAAAACCCCCACTGATGATGATAAAGAAATGCGATAAAATGGGATAATAGGAATGACAAAGAACTTGGAATAATTGGAATGTCCATCTCTCCTGATCTAAGTACCATCTTCAAGGGAATTGGTATTGAGCAATGGAACACGATTGAATTTATGTTTAGTAAACTCAATATTATTAGAGCTGTGAGTTAGAAAATCAAATACTTGACCTTGAGTCCAAGTGATTTTTCTTGCTTGGAGACTATCTATCTAAGTTTAAAACCTCAGAATTTTATTTGAAGAATCTTAAGATAAAATGGAGGAAGAGCATTTGCACATATATATTATTCTTTCTAATATAGGTAGTGCATATTCTATGTTTGTATCTACCTTCTATGCCATGAAAGGGCTATAGGGAAAGCTTATGTACAACCCACTCTTGAGTCTTTCTGTACTTCCTTGATTAGAGAAGAAGATAAACCTTTCTTGGGTGATCAACACTGCAAGTACCTCAAATAAAGCCTTAGTTTCCCAGTAGAAAGATAAAACCAAGTATCCCAAGAGCAACATCCTTGCTACAACAATCAACCTAGGTCCCAAACCCGCTCAGATAGATTCAACTCCTAATGGTGACCATAGGGATCAAAATATAAAAGGAATACTAACAGACATTGTAACTTTCGTAATAAAATATGGTCATGATGAGTCCAAATGTTTCAAGGAAATGGAATAGCCGACAACGATGAAGGAAGCACAGCATCAGTGATTCTTCTTCTTCTTCCTCATGGACATGCACTTTATGCTTCTGGTTTTTCCTTCAATGCAAATTTTACTTCTACTACTTCTTCTTCTGGTGAGTGTGGCTTATTGGATTCAGGAGCATCTTATCCTTAGCCATATGATAAAATGGCTAAGGATAAAGCCATATTTTTCTGCTCTAAATGAAAGTAACACCAAGGAAATGTTATTTGGTAGTAGATCCTCTTAGTGTTGTAGGATCTGGGAAAATTCAGATGAAAATGGTCATTTCAATGAAAGTGTATTATGTGTTCCAAATATTTCTTGTAACCTTCTATCAATGTATCAAATCCCTCATTCAGGTGAAGGAGGTAAAATTGTTGAGTTTTCACCTCACCAAGCTGTAATCAAGGGTCTAGAATATCCTAAGCATATTTCTTCCATTTGGAATTGCTAATGATATTACCAGGTTTTACAGGTTTGACAACTTTGGGTCATCAGTTTTTTCACCAGTTTTTGTTGCTCCTTGGCGATGGCTTGAACAAGAGCTTTGGCACATGGAAATGAAGTTTAGTCATCTAAACTATCGCTCATTGCAACAACTTAATCAATAGATGGTGATTGGTATTCCTCTTGTTTGTTGCATATTTGGTGTTTGTGTCAGTTTAATGTTCTCGGTAAACATCATCCAGGGACATCTTTGAAAGACAGTACCTCTTGGCATGCTACCTCAGGTCTTTGCAGCTTGTTTACAGTGATTTGTGGTCCACTTTCTTCTCCTTATACTTTTCTGGGTGCAGAGTATTTCTTAACTTTGATTGTGGCTCTTCCAAGCGTGCTTGGGTTTAGCTACTTAAAACTTATGAGTAGAGTTTTTGACAAGTTTTGGTCTACAAGGCCTTGTAGAAAGCAATCTGGACATCATAGGTTCAAAGGGTTAAGAGAACAGATAATGGAGGCGAAGATATGAACAATAATTTTACAAGTTATTGTACTACCACGGGGCATCAAATGCAACACATTGTTCCAAATAAACCACAATATCGAGAATGGGTGTTGCTGAAGAACGACACATTAAAATAAATGGATTTAATTGTGATCCAATCTAAGGGATTAAGTCCTACAGTATTGGGTAGAGCAATCAACTGTGCAAATTCATGATCAATCCGCCTCCCACAAGGTTCTTAAGAATGTAACTTGCAGGAAGAGATTGGACTAAAATTAAATCAGGATGTAAGTCACTTCCATGTATTTGGTAGGATAGCATGGGCTCCACATTCCTGATGAGAAATATTTGCAGCCTAAGGTGAGTGTATATTTGTTGGATTTATTCTAGCAGAGATGTCAAGGTTATAGACTTCTTCCAGCCACATTGTAATGAAATTATTCTTAGAGATGTTAAATTTGATAGAAATCTCTTGTACGGAACAAATTCGTGATTTCATCATCTTTTTCGGCATGCGAGCCATCTTCTGCAGTTGTGCCTTCTTTTGTTCCCTATTCTAGATTCTTCTTCGGATGATGAAAGTGGGATGAAAATCCACCTTCGCCTACTGACATTCCTCGGATAGGTCCCTTTGGACAGACAAGCACCGGTTCCATCGCTTCCCAGATGGGTCTATTTAACACTAGAAGCAGTTGGTGATCTTGTTGGTGATCCCAGATCAGTGTTGGACCACACATTCTCAGTTCCAAGCCCAGGCTCTTCTCTTTTGAAGCCCAAGTTTCAAAACTCATGATCCAAAAGAAATTTGCAGAAGCTTCCGGTCATCTAGATTGGGATCTGATAATGGGCCAGGAATTATCGTTCTTTAATGGAAAACGATAGGATCTTGTACCTCTTCAAAGGAAGAAACTTGTTAGATGCAAATGGGTGTACAGGAATAAATTAGCCATCAGATAGAAGTATTAGAAGACACAAGGCTCGATTAGTTGTAGAAAGTTTTTCCCAAGTTGAAGGCATTGACTACATAATTAAACCTTGCCTAGCCAAAGATAGATTCCATCCGCCTTGTTCTTGCCCTTACCGCCTCACATAAATGGGAGGTCCATCAGATGGATGTTAAATCTGCCTTCTTGCATGGCAATTTAGAGAAGAAATCTACATGGAACAACCTCCTGGTTATGTCTAGATTGACTCTAGCCTTGTTTGTCACCTCAGAAATCTCTTTATGGTCTCAAACAAGCTCCTCGATATTGGTATGTAGAATGGATGGTGCCTTGCCACTGGATTCTCTAGATGCCATTCTAATCCTAATGTCTATACCAGAGAATTGGGAATCCATCCTCATCATCCTTGTCCTTTATGTTTGATGACCTTATCCTTACTGGTAGTGACTCAAAACTTTTTAAACCATGTGAAAACAGCCTTAAGAAGTTTTGGAAATGACAGACTTAGGCTTTTGCATTATTTCCTTGACCTCAAAGTATTTACTGCAATCTAATGAAGGAATTTTTTCTTTCCCAGTCTAAGTATGCATGGCAACATTCTTAAATCCTTTCCACTTGGACGATTATGAAACCAACCCCTTCTCCCTTCAGTCTAGAGTCAAGAGCTTTTCTACCACTTATGCTTCTCCTGAAGTTGATACCACCATGTATCATCATTTAGTTGGTAGCCTATTATGTGACTCCTTACCTTCCCTGATCTTTCCTTTGTTGGTCTTGTTGCCCGATATATGAAAACACCCCATGAAAGCCATTTGGAAAGCAACTAAAAGGATACTTCACTATGTTCATTAGTACTGTTCAGTTTGGGATACATTAGAGTTCAGGGGGGACTCCCTTGACTAGTTGGTTTCACTAATTCTAGTTGGGCTAGTGACCCCGATGATCGGAAGTCTACTGCAGGATTTATGTTTTTCAGCCTTGGTTCAGGACCAGTCACTTGGGCCTGCAGAAACATAACTATCAAGGCTATTGCACTTTCTTCAGCCAAAGAAAGTACCAAGCAATAGTAAATGTAAGTCAGGGAGCCCTGTGGCTTTGACAGATCCTTTCAGAGTTTGGATTCCAGCACCAGCATCCGACCAGACTTTGGTGTGACAATCAAAATTACCATCAAGCTCGCCAAAGACCCAGTTCAAAATCCAACCTTAGCAAACACATCAAATACACGTACTTCATCATAATTCTCATTCATGATCAAGTTATTAGAGTGCTCTTTTTCCCTACAGAGATCAAGTTGTAGACATTTTCACAAAGTCTCTCTTACAGAGTAGAGTTTTCGAAGCTTCGATCTATATTAGGAGTTCAGGAAGCTGTCATTAAGGGGGATGGGCTCTAATGCACTCCTTCCTTCTCCTATTGTGTCATTATTATGGAAATCCATCAATCCCTATCCCAAGTTGTTCCAAGGGGATGCTAGGATATTTAGACACTTAGGAGTTAGTTAAGATCTACTTAGTCTAATATGTCGTTAAGGTAAGTGTGTTTCTTTAGTATACATTAGTATGCATTTGTAAGTTATGCAATCAAACCCAGTCGATATGTTCCCGACATACAGAGTGATCTAGCTTAATTCATACTCTCCTCGATCTTAATGACCATTGATCCTGTGAAAACCCAACACCCGATTGGTCCGTCTCTATTTAAAAGAGCATGGAGGTTCATTTCACCGATGATCGATTGTAGAAACTCTCTTGTAAAATCTCCTCTTAATCTTTTTCTTTGCATTAATAAACTGCTCAAGTAGTGGCCGCGTTGGTGGGAGCCGTGGATGTTTCCCCGTAGGGGAGTTACTGCACATGAAAACATCAGTGTCATGATCTTTGATCTAGTTATGTAGTGGTTACTAGAGGTGTTCGTCCTCTGTTGGAATACCTGTGATGAACAGTACTTCCTTCCTTCTTAATTCACTTTGTCATCTTCAAAATTCATTTCTCCCCAACCATGATATTGATCCACGTGACGTGCCATATCCCACCAGAAACAACATGATATATACTATATACATCCATGGAGTCTATAAAACAACATGATGTATACTATACATCCATGGGTCTTGTATCTACATGTGCATTTTCCTTCATGTCCAAATACCTTCATCAATCTTGCGGTCCAAAACCCATGACTAGGGTTGACATCAATGACAACAACCAATCTTCCAACAAGACTCGACTCCAATAGAATGGAAAATAATGAGATGCAGTTCGTTCTTTTAAATGAATTATATGTATGGGAAGGAGAAGATTTTTGTTCTTATTAACACAAGCAAGAACTCAAAACTATGCAACTTTCAATTTTAGGGATTGAGATGATGCCAAACTACCAAACAAATTTTTATGAAAACTGAAATGCACACGCAAAACTAGCTCTTTTTCAAAACATATATCAAAACCAATTCCTAAAGAATGCAAAAAAAATCTTTGTTTGATTATGTGTGCAAGGAGACATGAAAACTTTTTCACTTCTTAACTTTCAAAATAAATGAAAGAGATCTATGTTCGACACAAAGAAATATCAGGAAAATAAAAAAATAAAAAAAATTGCACTAAAAAAAGATGAGAAATGAAAGAAAACAAGTGTGAGATAACCTATTCAATCAAGGAATAAAAAATTCAAAGGAGAAAGCAAACAAACACTCATGAAAATCCTTAAAACTTGAGCAACAAGAAACAGGGTTGTGGTAAATGAGAGAGTCCTAATCAGCCAAAAAAGTGAGATGTTTCGATGAATACGAAAGGGCTCACAACCAATGCAAACTAAAAAATAAATAAAAAGTAAATGAAAATGAGTGATAATGTCAAGTTCCCAAGCAAGAAAATCCATAGACAAACTAGGAGCCTTTGGGATAAAATATTAGGCAAGCTCAAACACACAAGAAAGATGAAAAAAGGAAGAGAAAGAAATCAACCAAAACCTCTTAATAAAATAGATGATCAAGCTCATGGAACCATATGGATTTGATCACAAAGACTTAAAAAATAACTTCAAACAATCATAGAGAAACTGATCAAAATATGAGAAAAAGCATAAAACAATGCTTAAAAAGTAGGATGCTCCCCCAGAGTGGCACATAGGGAATCAAAGGGGTGATGGAATCTTCCTAATGTCCTAGCAACAAGCATCTGGGATGCTCTATGGTAGTTAGATAGGGTGCATCCAAGGGGTAATGGACGCTCTGCAGAGGTCATGAAGGCTCAAATTTGGAAAAATTCTCAGAAAACGTCAAGGATTTGATGAGTATAAAGGTGCCAAAGAATAAGAATCAAAGTGTAGAAAAATTCAAAGGATTCAAAGGGATATAAACCTAATAATAACTAGATGCTTCTCCCCAGTGGAGTCTCCAATTTTCTATGGTGATAATTATTTCCCTACGGATAGGTTGAGTTCCCCTCACTTGGGTTTCCTACGAGTGAGATAGTCTCTAACAAATGGATGCTAACATCATCCTAACAACCTATTCTATTTTCTCACGGGAGGGTTTAGAGAGAAGTAGAGAAGGTATGTGCACCTGATTTCTAACATTTTCCTCTCTTCTCTGATGATTGAGCTCTGATAGACTATTCTTGTGATCCAACTTATCTTGTTCACAAATTTTTGTCTCTCTTTAACAATATCATAGGTTTGATGTATTCCTTCTTTTCCATCCCCCTCTCACTATGAAATGACCTAGTTATATAGATGCAAAAAGGGATAACCAAGGATAAACTAAGAGTGTATTTGAGGATAAGGTGGAGTAGGTTGGGATTTTAGTTATATTTATGGTTATACTTTCTCCAAGATAGGATAGAAGAAGGATCAAGTCATATCTTGATGAAAATAAGAAAATGAACCCAGAACCAACCAGAATTTCCTCGAAAATTACCCCTAGATTCATGGGATTTGGCCAAATCACCATGGACGCTCCCCCATAGTGGTGTACAGGGCATCCATGATGCTCCCATAACACTGGAACAAGAGTATGGATTCTCCCCTTATCAAAAAGCTGGCTTAGGTTGATGGATAGTTGGTATGGATTGTTGGTTGTCATTGATGTCAACTATTGGAGAGTGATATTGTAGATTGATGTCAACCCTTAGTTATTGATGTAAACCCTTGGAGAAAGTTCGGTAGCGAATTCTGGTGTCACAAATGTTTGGGTAATGGACCCAAGGTTGTTTCATGTATAATGTTATGAGTTTTAATATATTTGAAGATAAGACTATTCTATATGGATAGTGCATGTCATTCCATTTTTGGTGGTATGTGGAATGTCACATAACTCCTCAAGGTTAGAGAGTTATGGCCATGAGAAGTTGGAGAAACCAGGTTGGGGTAAAGGAATCAAGTTTTTTTGATGGATAATGGTATGAGTTTTGATATATTTGAAGGAAATACTTTTCTATATGGATAGTACATGTCATGTCATTTATGTTGGTATGTGGAACGTCACATAACTCCTCACGGATTGAAAGTTATGGCGTTACGAAGTTGGAGGACCCTCATATGTTGGATTGAAGCCCCAAAAGGTCAAAGAAGTCGAAGAGCTTGCAAAGAAGAAATTATTATTTAAATGACAAATTAAAGTGAAAAAGTCAAGAAGGATTATTTAAATAATAAAGTGAAATGACAAAATCAAAGAAGATTATTTAAATGATAAAGTGAGGTGTCAAAGTCAAGGAGGAATATTTAAATGATAAAGTAATGGAAAAAATTCTAATTATGGAAAGTGGTTAACCCTAAAAATGAGGAAAATAGGTTAAGTAACCTATAAATGGGTTAAGTGACCTAGAAATAGGTTAAGTGACCTAGAAATGGGTTAAGTGACCTAGAAGATGCTTCTAAGGAAGATATTTGGAGAGTATAAATAAGGGGCAAGGCTCTCTCATTTCATATCACACTTGAGAATATTGAATATCTATAGGTGAATGAGGTAACCAAAGGATATCTAAGCTGAATTTCAGAGGGAAGGTGAAGAAAAAAGGGTCGGAATTCAAGGGAGGATAAATTCTTTTGATGATGCTTTCTAAGGTATGTTATTTACAGGTAATCTCACCATCTTCACAATAAAATGTTTTATAAAATTATTTAGACCATGATATTGATATTACATTGAGGACACATATCCAATTATCTGTGGTAAAAAATTAAGCTTGTGGGTCGTTTCATTTTTGGAGTTACACTCCGTGGAAAATAGGGTTTGTGGCTAGTCCTGAAACTATTCTAAAATAGGTGTTTCGGGTAAAAATGTCATAAATGCTTCATAACATATCTAAATTTAGTAAGAAAAAATGTGTTGGTTAGATTATAGGATTTAGTATGTTGTGTAACATGTTTATATCAATTCAATTCAAAAAATATTCCATGCGGGGCACACTCTACAAGGTCACTCTCTAGAATAAGCTAGAATTCAGCAAGGTATGCCATTTTTTCTATAAATATTTTTCTGAGAGGTTCCAAGTAGTCACACCTAGAGGAATTGCATAAAAACCACTGAATAACATTTTGTATCAATTTAATATATTTGTTCATTACAAGTACATAGTTATGATTATTTCAAGTTAGGGTTGTTGACTAATCCAAAACTAGTCATGTGAGACTAAGGAAAAGTTTGATGAAAATGTCAGTCTCTTGT